>JAXBDA010010242.1:0-10905 GCA_036023075.1 Gaultheria prostrata
TGTGAAAACTTTGTATTGCTTTCCTGTTTTGCCCCTAAGTGTAGTCGATATTACTTTGGCTAATTTTGTGGAGCTAATTTTTTATATGAAACTCAAAATGTATGCAATATGGATCTTGTTTGATAGATATCAATTAGTTTTATCATACAAAGTTTTCAAAATCATAAAGACCGACAAACCAATTGAGATGAAGAAAGTACTTTTTAAGGGTAAAACTGGAAAGTGACCCTGTTTTTATGGATGTTTTTAGAAATCAGACTTTTATTCTGGGACATCCCAAAATAGAAAGAGGGTCTAACAATTTGGGATGGAGGTAGCCCTCTTTGATTTTGGAGGAGCAGAGGCAGCTAGCTTGTCAATGCTCTTAGGAGTGGAGGCCTGAAAGTGAAAGTCTCACGAGGATAAAGGTCTGGATTCGGAAGGAAAAGAAACTAAAAGAGTAGCATGTTTTACCTGTTCTGTGGGTGAGTCCTTTTCATCAGTAGTATACTTACTTTTGGATCTAGTGGAAACACCTGCACCCTGTTCAAGGAACATGGTTAAATAAAGATCACAGAAGGAGAACTTTTTTGAAGATGGATACCTTGGGAAGGGGTTTAGGCTTGTTGTGGACCATCTTCCTTATTTTCTCGACCTGAGATGGTTCTTGAGCTGTGTCATCCTCAGCCGGGTGTGTATAAAAGGAATATAAGTGCTTTGTTTTTGAAAGATCTGAGATTTAAGAAACAAGAGCTTTATGGTTA
Organism: Gaultheria prostrata; assembly: GCA_036023075.1. NCBI lineage: Eukaryota > Viridiplantae > Streptophyta > Magnoliopsida > Ericales > Ericaceae > Gaultheria > Gaultheria prostrata. The sequence continues at coordinate 744 of JAXBDA010010242.1, forward strand.
TTACCTTTACGTTTTGCTCCGGTAGAGGTAGTATCAGTTTTGGTAGAGGCCTCCTTCCTCTTAGACGCTGTGGTAGTGGAAGTAGAGTGAGGCTTGGAGGCCTACTTTCCTTTTTTTCTTGGAAGGTGGAGGAGCAACTCTAGCCAAGACTGTTTCCAATGGCTCAGCAAATTGCACCTTAGCATACTCACGCCACCATGAGTCAAAATAGGCCGTCTTTTCAGGGGACTCTTCATACGGTCGGAAGTTGAAATTCTTTTTTGCATCAGTGAAGTGATTCATAGCTATCTCAAGGACTGCTGCATGAAGTCCAGACCGACTGACAAAGTCTTTGTTTTGAGATAAGTATAGAGGGCTGGGAATGAGTTGTAGCATGCCAAATTGGCGGGCAAGTTGGGCTGCATTATAGTACTCAACCCCACCTTGATAATTGGCAGCAGAGGGGTTGCCCATACCAAACAGAAGGTCCCTAGAAATGAGAAAGTTGGCCCACAATTCTTGGAACTCACCGAGGTCTGTACTAGGATCAGACGGGGTATCTTTCAACCAATGGGGGACAGTGTCTCTCTCAAACGGCATGTAGCCCTTGCCAGGGGTTGTCAAGTCTGAGTAAAAGAACTTGAAACACTCCTGAAAGGACTTTTTCCCAACCATACCACTGTAGTGGCGACCATAACAAGTCTCGTTGGGGCATTTGACTAGCGTGGGCCCCATGTTTGGGAAGTAAGACCAAAGCCAGAGAGTGACAATCCAAAGAGGGCTTGGAGCAAAGACAAATTTGTGCCTAAGGAGTTCATTCATGCCTCTGTAAACATTGGCTAGAACAAAGGGAGCTAATGATAATTTCTTACCAGAGGCAAGGGCTCTAGCTAGGTCAGTAAAGTCCTTGGTGACTTTATGAGAGGAGACATAGAAAATAAACCTATTTAACCAGTAAATTAATAAGGCTAAATGTTCAGCTTCAAGGACATCCCCAGTTTGCTGTGACTTTTGGAGAAAATTGGAGTAATGAAGATGATTTGAATCTCGGTAGGAGTATAAGTGAGTGGTTTGATTAAGGAAGCAGTTGGCCTCTTCACCAGAAGCACAGAGGCCCGTAAGAAAACAAACATCTTGAATTGTAGGAGATATCATACCTACTTTAAAATAGAAGGAGTTAGTCGATGTGGACCAGAATTGGGTGGCCGCCATAAAAAGGTCCATATCCATGGTCTGACTAGTGATCATAATAGCATCATAGATACCCATCGACTTCCATGCAGTGCCTTTGACTTCCTTGATTCTTGCCATCCATTTCTCGTACTCCTTGTCAGTCTTTGGCCAAACACAATTTGGAAGGTCTTTGTGATATTTTTTCCAATCAGCCTTGATCGATGCGAAAGGCAAAAGGGCTTCGGAGTAGGGCTGAAAAGGCTTGAGCAATAAGGGCAAGGACCCCATAAAGGATGGACACAGTGCCATTTTCGATCTCGAGGTTGGAGCGTCGATCATTACGTCTGTCTAGATCTCAATCTTCTTATCATCAATGTTTTCTTGACTTGGGAGGCGATGTCGTTTTCTGGTTGTGAAGTGGAAGCCGCCTTCCTAGAAGCCATTGTTGAATGCTCAGAGGAAAGGAGCTAGGGTTTGTCTTTGAGAATGGAAGGCAGAAGGGGAGTAGCAATGGAGAGAGAAGAGCTGGATTTTTATAAGGAAAGGAGAGAGAAGGGTTAAAGGATAACTAAGAGGGGTTTTGATCTTAGATCTCAATTAGGAGTGTTTTCAATTACACTTATGAAAACTCCCGCCTCCCGTTGGCACTTAATTGTTAAGCAGAGCCCATTGGTCTAACAAGTAACGGGCTGAGGAGGGCGACACATGTCCTTGTGGTTGCTGCACAATGATGACCTAGGGAACAAAGCAATTTTGTGTGATGTGTTGAATGTGCAAGTGCCAAATTTTGCCTTTCTTGAATTTACACGCCTCAAATCTATTAGAATTAACGCGACGGGGCAATGTTTGTGCCCAAATTTGGCACGAAATCCTACCAAGGCCGAAGAGGTTAAATTTCGAACATAATTGAGTTAATTGGGCCCAAGGGCCTAATGGGCCAACGCTAACTTGATTCTTTTCATCTTAAAAGCCCAATGGGCAGTTGGATTTGATAAGGATTACTGGTAAGATCTGATTAAATTAAATATGCTATTTATTGAAAAAATAACAAATGTCTTTTGGAGAGGTTAATAGGTTCCACGTTCCTAAAAACATGGAAGTGGATCTCACTTATTGGTAAGGTTGTTCGGCCATGAAGAGAGTTTGTAGGAAGAAGGAAACCTTTAAGAGTTATCAACCCAGAAGTGGAAAGTTGGTTAATGCCAAGTGTCAGCTGCTCACAGTCATCTCGAGCCTCCATTATCCCACTACCCTTGTAAATAGGAACAAGAGGACTGATCATGAAGGCCCTTGCAGTGCAAAAATTGAAAGAGGAACCGCCAGTAACCGCCATTAAGGAGGGAAACTAGTGGAGCATGGACACTTGGTGACCATCTACAGCGATGAGAAGTTAGAGAGGCCACATGGCAACATCTTGGCTCATGGGAAGTTAATGCCAAGGGCCTATAAATATGAGAACTCAAGACTAAAAAGGGGTTCTACAGCCAATTAACCTCATGGTTTCAATCAAGTCACACGACTTATCTATCAAGACTCTCAACCTTGTTGAAACCACCAACTCTGTTGAGTTACTTTTATATGTCGTTCTACAAGTCTAGCCCGAGCCTAGGACCTTGTTTTACGATTTCGTGTACCCCTTTTTTGTTAATCTTTATTAATAAAAGTTGGATTTTATTTATCTTGTTGTTTCTCATTTTCCACACGGTTGGGAAATTATTAAAGTCCTTTACGCTAAGGCAAGCCACGAACCACTTTGCAACTCTACCCTTTGGGTTGCACGCAATCCACTACGAAAGAAGTCAGAAAAGGTACGAAGGCCTTTACAACATTTGAACTGTACTGCACGGTCCTGGCACGCCCGCAACACAAACCGCTCCGGCGCTCACGGTTTCCTTAGGAGTTTTTCCTGGAGAAACAAAAACCAAACCCAAACCAAAGCTCTTTGGTTTTTGAAATAAAAAACCGAAACCATAGTTAAATAAGCGTTAAAAACGTACAGCCCTAATTGGTTTGATACTCATCGATCAGTTTAATTAGCTGAGACGTCAATTATATTTTGGTGCCCGCAAAATCAATGCCCCTTCGTCACGGGAATAGGTTCCTAGGCCCTGTTTGGACGGTGCCAAAAACAGGGGTGAAACCCTCCTCGCGTCCTTCTCCTTGATAACTTTTGGGCACCTCTGGGGCTCCCCAAAAATTATCCGGCTTTAGAGGGTTGGGATTTTGACGATTCTAGCCCTCCTTATCCCCCTTTAGCAACCCTCACACGTTCATCTCTGTAGCTGTTGGTGAGATCAACCAGAGAAGGGTTTGTGTGTGCGATTTCTGCGATTTGGTGGGGATTTCGTTGCGATCTCATTTCAGCACTCAGGTATGGGTTATGAACTGGTATTTTGGAAAGGGGTTTAACAAATTTCTTTGTTTTTGATCTATTATGGGTTTAGTCGATCTAGGGTTAGGGTTTCTGTTGATGTTGGGTTCTGTGTATCTGGTTTACATATTTCGTGATTTTTTGTTCATTTTTATGACAGTGTTGCATAGATTTGTAATTTTTGATGTATGGTTTTGGGTATTTCATATGATTTTGTTGAAGTTGGGTTCTGTAATTTTTGATGTATGGTTTTAATCACAAAACCAAACAGATATGCAAATAGGGAACTTTTCATGAGCTCAAAATAGCTATCATCAATTTTTGATGTTAACTATATACATTTCGACTACTAATTAATGTGTAATGGTGGGCAAGTTATGTAAGAGGCATTATGTGTTGTGGTATTTTATTTTGGGCAATGATGATTCATTTGTTACAATCTTTAGTTTACGTTATGAAGGCTAGTTACCTTGGCGGGGCAATCATAATTGCAGCCACTGTGTACCCTTTGAATTCTCAACTTAATTCTGAGCCCAGTTTTCTAGTTACTGCACCTGCAGGTTTTTGCTCCAAGTTACTTGTAGTGATATTGGTACTTTGTGATTTGCTACTGGTAGTTGTTACTGATGCAATTTCTAAGTTAATCATGATTCATTTTTAAATCTTGATACAAGGGCAATGATGATTCATTTATAATGAGCAATTCAAGTAATGAAACTACCTTGGCGGGGCAATCTTACTTGCAGCTAGTGTGTGGTTCCTCAAGTAAAGTCTGAGTCCATTCAAGTAATGAACTTACGCATACTGTTGCTCGTATTGTTGTAGTTTGAATTGTAGGTATTTTTACTGGGATAATTGGCTGCTAGGATTATTGGTATTAATCTACTATGTGTGAGCATTTCATAAATGAGAGGAACCTCCAAATTATCGGAATTGCATGTCTAGCATTGGCCACCAAGATGGAGGAAAATCATCCCTTCAATAGGTAATAGTTTCGTCTTATCGTATTTACTTTTGGCGTTATGAGACTGATTTATCATTCTTTGAAACATCTTCGAGATAGATATGGATCTGACCTACCAGGGTACTATTTGACTTCATATTGGTTTCGACATGCATTTTCATTCGACATGCATTTTCATTCTCAGTTTCAAATTTTGCAGTTTGAAGTTTCAGCTCATATAGTTCGCGCGCAGTTCAGTTTTAATTAGATGTTTTTTTACGTATCAGTTCGATTTATGGTTTTCCCGCTATTCCAATCAATTATGTGACAAACCGAGTTGCTTTCCAATTACATGTGATAAAATTTAACAGGGGATACTGTTGGGATACGCCAAGAATACGTGCCTCAACTCTCGAGTGAGACACATAATGGGAAACGGCTTGCTGACATTCTTCAGAAAAAAAATTAGGGATTTGCTGTAGTAGATGAAGATGCATCTTAAGCAATTGAGCTGTAGAAGATGTGAGGGCAAAGAGCACAATGTGAGGACTTGCTCATCTGCTATCACAGCACCATCACAGCCCACAAATACAAGAATTCACAAGGCCCCTCCTATTTATGCTACTACTATGGTGTTTTGTTATTGGCCTGCCTTATAAGGCCTTGATTTGGAACTTTAATGGCTAAGGATGCCTTGCTTTGTTATAGTCATGGCTGTCATGACTTGTTTTGTTTTGAATATTTGACTTGTCTTGACTTGATATTGCTATGGGGAATGTTTGGAATAGCTATTGTCATGGCCTTATTTTATTTTGCTATTGTCATGACTGGTTTTCTTTGGAATTGGTTCTGTTTTTACCACTGCTTTATTTCATCATGGTCTGAAGAGGGACCAGATGTAGGATTGGCTTCAATGCCATCAAATTATGTATGTTTATTTCATATTGGTGATGATGCTGCTACTATTCTATGCTACTGATACTGTACTCACATAACAAAACTAGAGTTTCTTTTGTGTATTCAGAGAACAAAATGGAGTTGGTTTTTTCCCAATGTTGAACGTGGGTTTGCTCCAGCAACTAAGTGTTGCATGTAACATGAACTTGAACTTGCTTTGCCGAGTGTTCCATGTAACATGAACTTGCTTTACCATTTTCTTTCTTCATTCAGTAGTTACATGTACCCCATTTTTTTTTTCATTTCTATGCTACTGCTGCTGCTATTTTGAGGCTACCATCACATTAGCATTACTTATTTTACATAAATTCAATAGTTAATAAAATAAATTAATATAGCTTCAAATTGTCCAAAATTATTTAAATAGATTAGGTTTTGCAATTATATGTTTAATTTGATGCATAATCTAAGTTTTGGACAACACAAGGGCAAAAGAGTTATTTGACAGCTTTTTCCATCATCCAACCCCTCTTATTTATAAAACATCCAAACTAAGTCGAAAGTTATCCCCCTGTTTAATCTCTCATCCAAACCATCTACTTTTTTTATCCCCCTCCATAAACATCACATCAATGTGGGCCAACCCACCAAAAATAATACTCCATCTTATCTTATCCCCTTCATTTTTAGCTCCATCCAAACGGGGCCCTATTTCGTTGGTTCTCTGATTCTAGTCCTAGTCTTACTCGTTCCAATGAAGTTAAAGCTTGAACTTAATCAATCTTCATCACGTACGAAATCAAAGTGTGAGGGCCCCTTCGAAGTGACGCTCGCTCTTCCCATGGCTTAACACGACTTCCAATGTGGGAAATTAAGAAGATGCATGGAAATAAGGATATTGTCTGATTCTATTCAGGCAATGAATATTCCATTGTAAAAACTAAGACTAGATAAAGAATCAGTGGCGGATCCAGGAATTTAATTCAATTGGGACACCGTACTAATAATAATCGTGTAATTTTTTTTTTCGCTCAACGATCTTGCTAAATTAAGACATTTATTTTGGGCTATAATGTTTATAATGCATACATTTTATAAAAAAAAAATAATAGTAACAGAAAATGAGAACAAAATTAATTCTATATTTTTATTTTGAGATATATATAAGTGTATATGTTAAATATAGCGTTATTTTACATAATTATGCTAAATGTATATATTATTAATATTTTTTTCTGAGTTTTGCGCGGGGTCAATGGGGACACATGCCCCGCGTGACCCCTTGGGTCCGCCCGGCAAAGAATCCAAGCTTCCATATGAACGACTGGTCAATTTGTGGAGAACAAGTCAATCTCCCTGCCAAATTACTGTCAAGGCCGGATAGTCAAGATGGCATATATATATAGGACAAGGAACAGATGTAACTAGTCAAGTACCCGAGACTGCCATGGGCCTAGTCCAGGTATTTCATCCACCCAAAATGAGTCACAAGTACGATCATTAGTCCGGGTGGAGAAAATTTAATCAAGGACTAAAAGTATGTAATCAATATAAAGAAATAAGTCGGAAATCCAATGTTGAAGATGAAGGAATGTTCAGGTACCCAGAATGTACCCAGAATTTAAAATTGAACGGTTCAGATTTACTTGAAGTGAATCTGCACTGTTCAATTTTAAATTATGTGTATATTCTGGGTACCTATTCTGTGTACGTAGAAATGCTCGTTAAAGATGACAAACTAATAATTGAAACAATGAAAGTTTTTGTAAAACTGTCATCGAAAATATGAGGGTTGAGTTTTAATGCAGTCTATCCTAAAAACTGTCATGTTTGCGACATTATTATCTCTTTCTTTAATGTCGGTTTTGCTTAGAACCGAACTGACATTAAAACAAGGCGCTTTCAGAAGCCCATATGGAAAACCTTTTAATGTCAGTTTTCATTAAAAGTGACATTGAAACTAAGCCCTTTTAATGTCAGTTTTAATTAGAACTGACATGAAGTTGATCATAAAAGATGATCGTCAAAAAGCGTCATTAAACGTATAAGAAAACAGTTTAAAATCGTCATCTTATATTTTCAATATCTAAGGTAACAGTTTAAATCCAAAACTGACGTGCTCAGCTTAATTTTTTTTGAAAATATAGTTATAAACATTTTTGTTGGTCTTGAGTCAACAACAAGCGTGCTAGCTCAGTTCGTAACATGCGCCCGTGAGGAAACTCAAGGTTTTGAGTTTGCGTCCTACGGCAAGCAAATATTAGCTCGCCACATAAGTGCTACGTAGGCGCCACGGGGGCACCACGTGTACTCCACTGGGCGGCCTCGCGAGAGCCATGTGTTCGAAATAGAATTGGATGTTTTGGGAATGGAGGGATAGATAAGATGATGGTTTAAAACCCCAAGTATGTTACTCAACTTCTCTGCAGAATTAATGAGATATGTAAACCACGTTAATCAACTTTAACTGATGAGAAATTACTTGCTATTAGATAGATGGTGTTGAGTCTTTGAACAATATGCTGCTAATTGGGACGACCAAAAGGAAGGATTTACTTGATGAGGGACTTATGAGGTGAGTTCTCAAGAACATATCTCTTGATCTTGTGCTAGATTACTTCTCTTTCTCTCTCCCAACCCTTGTGCGCTCACAAATTACTGATTAGCAGCTGCGTGTGTTTTTTTTTTTTTTTTGGGGTGTGTGTGTGGAAAATTAACTCTTTCAACCACTCAAGCAACCTAGATAAATATGTGTGATATGAAGCAGTTTATAATTCCGAGTTCTTTAAGGTGTTTTTTGGCTTATGCGGAAGACTGATTTTGTAGCTCCATCTGACATGTTAGAACATGTTTGGTTGTGGATATTAATTCATGTATGGAATATACATGTTTAGCTCAGTCCTCTGATACATATGGTATGTTATGTTTGGTTGTGGATGTTAATTCCTGTACAAAATGGGCATGTTTACCTCAGTTTTGGCTACTCTGCTACTTGAAAATCTTTGACTTTGCTCTCTTCATTTTTTACGACACTCGGGTATAAAAATCAGTAGGTTGCACATTTGATTGCTTTTGTGGCGCGCATCTGCAAGCTCTCCTTGTGAGGAAAGCAATTCTAGCTATTACGTCGACTCCTTTGGAAAGCGATGCCTTCCTGTGTTTAGAATTCTTGGTTTACCAAGTAATGTCGTATTGATTCATGTTAGTTCATTGTTTCATTGTTGACATGTTCTACTCGCTTTGGATTTTTCGGTGGAAATATTTTTAGTCCTTACGATTTGGAGACTTTTCTCCCCTGCCCGTAGGATCTACCTAAGGATTTGAAAAGAAGACATGCTGCTAAGAAGACGTGCACTTCTAGCCTTGCTTCTGAATTTCCCGAGGATTTTAAGTTCTATCCGACAGATATGAAGATGAGTTACACCAGGTAATTACATATAGATACTCATTTGCGTTGGAACTTAGAAGTTTGAAATTGTCGTTATTTAACTATATTTTGTGCCTTTTATGTTTAGGGATCAATGGTTGGCCATAGCTACGGTGTCCTTATGTGGAGCAAAACACGCAGTAAGTGTAGTTTCTCCCGTTGGTTGGTTTTCCATCCCTTGAAATCATATAACTTGTCTACACTTCTTTATTTGATAGAGAAAACGTGGAAGGTACGTATGCGCGCAAACACAGAGGAATGTATTACTGGACATGTGCACAGATTTTTTCCATTTGAGTTTACTAGAATGAGAACCACTTTTAAAGCTCTAGATTTAGCTCAGTTAGGCAATCAAGCTGCCTCTGGGGTCTTACTCCCTTTGGACTAACGTTGGTTCATTGCTTTCATCAAGGTCCATGTTAAGGAGGTGCTCATTTGTGCACTTTATGCACCTAGGGGCCCAAGCATTATTACCTGCTCCTTTTTGGTGATTTCACATCTAAGATGCTAAAATCATGTTTATGGTAATCCCCTTAACCAATTTCATCTACCCTAAACCAATTTCATCTACTAATTAAATTACTATAGTTGACAGCGTTGGTTCTCTCTTCTCTTGATCGTGACTGTGAGTGGATTGTTGGAGGCCTACACAACACAACTTGATAATGCCTTCATCTCTGTCTGTAACTGGAGCTTTGGTGAGCACTAAAAATCCAGACACGGGTACTTTCGAAAGGGAAATAACCAAATTCTTTGCAAGATCAGTGTTTATGTAACTTGAAGTTAATATTTTTGTGGTTTCTTAGGATCGTGTGTTCTGTATAGATATGAGAAGTGCTAATTTCTTTTTTCTTTTTCTTTTTTGTACTAGAAGTGTTAACCTTCACATACTTGTGTCCGGGAAGAATGGAGAGAGTGATTCTGTAGAAGGAATTGAGTACTGTAGAAAATTTCCCAAACAACACAGTAAAGCTTCTTGGCTTCTTGCAACCTATTTCCTTAGTTTTTGCTTTCAACATCACCAACCAAACCTCAGCTTCAAACATGAAATATTCCCACAACGGGCAAACACACCAATCTTTTACAACATGCAAAGCACGTTCCTTCATAACTAGTATTTAGTTAACGTCTCATGTTGATGACTACTTATAAATAGCCATCTAAATTCACAAATAGAAATGGAAAATGGACATAATGGAACTAATATTCTACAACCATTTATACCGCCAAGGGAAATAACAACTGGTTCTAAATCACCAAAATGTGGACCACCCATTTAAAACAATAATGATATATACACACACTTTCAACCACACACAACCACACACCCTCTCACATGTGGTGGGGCCCACTGTGGGTCCCACATGGGGTG
>JAXBDA010010243.1:0-10902 GCA_036023075.1 Gaultheria prostrata
GCCATAGACCCGACCCAGTATTTGATAATGTAATAATTCAGGATTTTATTAAAAGAAATTGTAATATTTATTCAGACTCTACTGTTCTAATATAATTATTAACGCTCCCAAAATTAGGGGCGTTACAATTACAAACACAATTCATAATAAGAGTAATCCAAGAGGCATCAAAATTAAAGTAAAGGAGGGTATCTTTCAAGAAAGCCCAAGAGATCTTGTCATAAGCTTTCTCAAGGTCAATTTTAAAAATCATACCCCATTTTTTTCCCTTTTTTAATGCGAAGAGTGTGAAGAATTTCCTGGGTAATCAGAATGTTATCATTAGTAGATCTTCTAGGAATGAAGCTACTTTGGTAAGGGCTAATGATCTTATTAAGGAAAGGTCTCAATCTCGCAACCATGATCTTGGTTATGGCTTTGTAAAGCACATTACAGAGACCAATGGGTCTAAACAAATGAAGGATATATATCCGGCGAGAGTTTGTGTTGGCTGTCAGATGTCCGTGATCAATGTACGCTGTTGAATCGCTGATGTCCCGGTAGCTCCACGAATGACGAAGCTTCCATGCAGGAACTGTCCGATACAAATCAAGTGACTGTTGCACCTATAGTCGAAAGCTCTGCGACATGGTTAGGCATCGTGCAACTAGATGGCCGAGGCCAACTACAGAGCTCTAAAAATGGTAGAGAAACTGCTGGAAAAAGACGCAACCGTGGAAAGCAAAGAAAACTGCTGATGATGATCCCAATTCACTTGTGGTGATCTCCCAAAGCCTATTGGCACCTAATTATAGCAAAAATAATGACACTCCATTACCACCCAAGAAGCCAATCCACTAAACCATTCTAGACATCAAACCAAGTCCGCTATAGCAAACAATCCATGAAATACCCGTCAAAGGATCAATGTGATGCTTAGTAACTCAGATAAGAATAATCACTGCAACCACAGATATCAACTGATAACCAAAGATTCCGCGGACCATATCATAACACCCAGTATAGCCAAATGAGCCTTAAGATAACCCTAAAAGCAACTGAACATGCATCCTAAACATGTAAACCAGTGAACGTGTGTGAAAACAACACTATTAAGAGACCCACGACAAGCATGCATGATGAAATTAGAAAAATATTTATGCTATTCTCATCAAAAAATTTAAAGTATATTTCTAGTGATTGATTATTTGAATTTTGGCAACACAAAATATCTGCAGCTTAGATTGATTTTCCTCTGATGTTAGGTGCCCGGAGTTTCATTTTCCTTGTTACGTCAAATTAGAAACAAAGTCCGCAATCAATACAACTCCAATCTAACTAAAGCCCCATTAACTTGAAAACACACAAATCTAATTTCCTGTTAAATGTAAAACCAACCGAGTTGTCCCCGGCCTATTGGTCGAATCTATCTTATACGAGAAATCACGAGCTTCAATCTTTATTGGATGGGCTTGCGATTAATTATACATGTTATTATGTCAAACTTGGTAATTTCCTGATATTATATGATGTAAATATGTTATGTCAAACCCGATAATTGTGTTATACGTGTGAAATTCATGTGAATAATTTTTCCACACGAGCTCTAACTGGATAAATAGTGACATGCAGGAAAGAGAAAGAGGAAAAGAAGAAAAAAGAGAAGAAAGCAAAAGCAGGACAGAGAGTACCAAAAGCATTTATTGGCACTTGTGTGGATTTGGGTCCCTTGACAACTCAATTTGTTCATAGAATTGTGGTTTGCATTCGCTGGGAACAGAAAATATCTTGTGGGTTCTGTATTGTCAAGATCGATCGAGCTATGTTTTGTTGTGGAAGTTTTAATTGGCTAGCTGATCGATATTGGTGATATTACACAAAAAAATGTCCATTCTGATGGCTTTAAACATAGGGCGATTCGAATATCCACAAAATTATCAGTACAATAAAGCAATTGCATTCATCTCGTTTATAAAATCAATTAGTATTACGGAGGGTTTCAAATAGTCTTCGCGCACTCAATATCGTACTCGCACATCTATTTTTAAAACTCATGACCTTATGAGCTAAGGCCTCAGGGTAAGTATTCCACGCGATTCCACACTTTCCCGGGTTCTCTCTACGTATTTTTCCTTATTATACCGATTTTATTTTACCGATAAAAAAGGAATTGCGTGTGACAGCAAAGAGTGCGCTGACTAATAGTCAACCAATCCAAACCACTGTTACTTTGGAAAAAGTGGGACAAATAGGAATTTTATTTGCACATAATCTTGTCCACAATTTGTAAAACAAGTCATTGTTGACAAAGAAGAATTGAGAGGGAGAAAGATACCAGCTTTCCACTAGCTTGTGCAAGTTGCTTTGTTGGAAAAGGAAAAGTTGGGTTGGCCTTTTGTGGAGTACTACTTCTTTATCAGTGGATAAAATGGCCACACAGAAAATTCAAAATGCTGTTGGATTAGCCACCATATATCCACACAAGTCCAGCCTCCGTGGAGCGAGATCCTCTGTGCCGAATAATTCTTGTGCCTCTATGTCGAGGGGTTGTCTGGTGGTTGAATTCCACAGAAATTTTAAACATAAAAAAAAAAAAAAACTCACGATCCAACAGCCCAAAACCCCTCAGCATAGTGGCGAAGGGGTTTTTCAGCACAGAGAATCTCGCACCCCTCTTCTTGGATTATTTCTCTTGTTTGTTTGTCACAGGGTGTATCCATCCATGCATTGATACTGATAGACTTACATTGCTAACTTTCCACTAGAAAATTCTCCGAACATTTTCCCACTTTCCCTGTTATTCGGAATCTCATTCTTGAGTTTTAAGGGCCTATTTTGATTAGTCTAACTAATCTCCTGTTTTGTTGGATTTCTGGTCCAATAAATATTTAAAATCCATGCCTGAGTTTTAATTATGGCAACGATTTAATGTATTGCAACAGCCTGTGTCTTTAGATTTCTAGTCCAACAAATATTTAAAATCCTATGCCAATTCTTGTATAATATAGATGTCGAAATTTACACTCCGGCAACGATTCAATGTATTGCAATCTTCTTTGTTTTGGAATTCTAGTCCAACCAATATTTAAAATCCTACAAATACTTATATAGATGGCGAGATTTACACTCCGGCAACAATTCAATGTATTGTAACATCCTGTGCTGTTGAATTTTTAGTCCAACAAATATTGAAAATCATATGCCAATTATTATTTAGATGTCGTGATTTATAATCCAGCAACGACCAAATTTTTTTTTGGTCCAACGCAAATTTAGAAATCCTATGCCATTTATTATTTAGATGATGAGATTTATACCCCCAATGCAGGAGATAAGGTTTAATTTGGCCGAACAGAGAGGCCCTATGTCATAGGAAAGAATATTACATAAACTCAACTAAGGATTTGTTCCCCTAAACTTACTTTTTGGTTCTTGGAGCTTTTTTAGTTAATGTATGTGAAGCGAATGGCCTGTCTCGTAAAGTGTGAAAAATCAAAAAACCAATATTTCACTAATGAAAATGAATAAATTGAAAAACCAAAACTCGGAAGACAGAAGAAATGCATTCCTATTGAAACCACTTATGAAAATGGAGAGAGCCATTTACCAAAATTCACCCTTGACTGTAGCAACATTTACCACAAATCTGGTATTTTGTTTGTAAAACAAAACAAAAATCTCATAAGATAGAAGAAATGCATTCCCTTTCAAACCACCAAGGAAGATAGGAGCAAGGAAGAGCTAGCCATTACCCAGATGTTTCACAAAATTGACTTATTGGGTTTTATGAAACATGTCACTCTCTTACAACACATAAACTCAAAAGGTTAATTTAAGACAGTTTCACTGACTTATTGCCAGTAAGTTAACTTGTGGAGTACTCCTAAAATTTCAGGGTCAGTTTGTGAAACACTCCCTGAATTTCACAGTTACATCGTCTAAAACATCTGGGATTTTGGTACATTTACAACACTCCCAGTTTTTCCTAATGTCAGGCATTCCTTCACATATATCCACTCAACTGATCAACTCACACTTACCAAATAGAAAACAAAGGCACCACGTCACAATGCTAAAAAGTTCAAGTTTCCCAAATATCTCCACAACTCAGCGAATCAAAATGAGGGAGTTGAGGGATAGACAGTGTTTTCTTTCTCTCTCAACTTAGCCGCTCTCTTGGAAGCTGAGGGATCTAGACAGAGCTGCAGGGTTAGCCCGAAGCGCTTGAGGGGTTTCGGGTGTATGTTTCTTTTTCTCACCCTTTGGTTGGAAGCCCTTGAAGAGGCTTCCTCTGCTTATGTATTCATCGTTCCTAATCCCGAGCGTTGACCAAATAGAACTCCTCGCCGCCTCATCAGGGTCATCGATCCTCAACGTTTTGGGAATCAAAACAGACCGGCCTGAATCCCTCTGTTGTTCGGATTCTTTACCCTCCGGATTGCTTGGCTTGAGCAGTTCCCCGTCTCTCGTATGTTTCCCTAGAGTCTGTGAATTTGGAGCAGGGAACCAAGGAACAGTCCAAGCACCCAGTACGTTACAATTCCAATAGGGGGGAGGAGGAGGGTAGAACGGCATAGGAAATCCAGATGGGGGAAAAGCTGGAACAGCAACTGCAGAATTCCAAGGATAAGGAAATGGAATTCCAGGGAGGCATGGAATTTGCGAGGAAAATCCGTTTAAATTCCTCATTATTGGCTCTTGAATAAACCCATTTCTCGCCCCTTCTGCCACTGAATTCGATGTCGTAACAGAAGATCCGCTAGAGGAATCATCGACGTTTTCTCCGCCATTTGAACCCTTTTTCTCGGCAAGTTTCCAGACAGATGCGATGGATTCACAAACAGGTGCTTCCGGGCCAAAAGATAGAACTGTTCCATTAGGTTTGAAATTAGGGTGGTGGATTCCATTTGTAGCATCGATTCGAATTCCATGTAATGCTTCGGGAATGGTGACGTGGGCAAAACGTGAGGCGGAGTTCTTGTTCTTGCGACGACCGGCCCCTACTGGGACATTCCTCATGGTCCCACCGGCGGTCCAGTACCTCTGGCAATTCTTGCAGAAGTGTCGCGGTTGGTTGATGTTGTAGTTGTTGTAGTAACAAAACTTGGTTTCCATGCTATTACAACGGGGGCATGGAAGAATTTTGTCAGGTTTCTTGAGGGGTTTCTGTTTTGGGTTGTTTGGATCAGTTTGGTCATTTTCGCTCTTTTGAGCTTTTGCGGTCGCATTTTCGTCATCGATAGAAGGTGTTTTAGGGTTATCATGATCGGACTCCGGCAATGGTTCTTGGTTTGTGTCACCCGGTTGTTTACTCTCGATGGGGTTCCCTTCAAATATATCCTGCAATTTGAACATCGTGGTTTTCAAGTTAAAAACCGTAATGAAAAAGCCATCATCGAGTTAGTGATTCCACAATGAGTTGATTAGCCACAAAACTAGAGTTACTAGGAAAGAAAATCATCAATTAAAAACCCAAGACTCTACCAAAAAAAAGTCAAGGAATAAAAAAACACCCTAGAATTGCAACCAAAACAGATCAAAAAGTGAAATAGTATTGTATACTTGAAGCTAGGAAATGGGAAACCACCACAGTACTTTCCATCCGAAGCAAGCCAAGCCAAAAAGGCCAGAAAGTAAGATCGACCCATTACTTCTTTTAGCTATCTGGCCAATGGGTTTAGCAATCTGGCCAATGGGTTGTTCCCAAATTCGCAAAATAATTGACTATATATAATATATATATATATATACATACATGAATTTGTATAGAAGGATGGATGGATGCATGTATGTATGTTGGAATTAAACCTTGACATCATCATCATCATCATCATCAGCTGCTGCTGCTGCTACTTCTCTTTCCTCTTCTTCATCCCCTGTTTTACTATTCCCTTTCTTGTCTCCCAAACAAGCACTGATTGCCCAACTGCGATCATCACCGGACTTCCCATCTGAATACCCACCGGAGTCCTCCCCTGAGACCGCCGGATTCCATCCGTTCTCCGGCAACGCAATCTTCTTCCCGAACAGCTTGATCGCCGTGTTCCTCGTCTCCTTCATTTTTCCTTCCAATTTTTTTCCCCAAGAAAACACACACCCCAATCAATTGAAACGCTCTACTGAATCAATATCTTCCCTGGGTCTCTCTCTCTCTCTCTCTCTCTAAACCTTTTCCTCTCTCATGAGTGAGTATATGAGGAGTCAGGAGTCTTCGTTGGCATGGTTGCGGTCTAGTAGGATTTTGATGATTTGTTTAAAACTGAGGTGTGGGTGCCACGTCATCGGGGTGAAATTTCTCCAGCCACATGTTTTTGTGGACTTCAGATCTTCTTCTCCCCGCACTGGATTCTTTTCTTTTTTGGCGTTGCACGAAAAGTTTGGTACACTTTTGATCTTTTTCGTCCCTTTCCATTTCTCTCTCTCTCTCTCTCCGTAACCAGCTTTTTAGGTCTTGGGTGTACCGGAAATCTCTGCAACCTAGAGTTTTGCTTCCCAAATGCTAGTGTCGTGGCAGAAAAGTACTGGGTGGTACTGGATAGGGTTGTACTTTGGTGGCACTGCTTTTTGACAAACAACACCACTGTAGTACCGACCCAGAATGTACCGATACGAGTACAGATCAAGGCGCTATGAGTTATTAAACACATGATCGGAGCCGTTCATATATTTTTAAGTAAAATTTTAAAGTGGTTTTAAAAAAATTGACTCAATCGAATAAATGTAAGTAGTCAATCTATTATTTTAATTATAGAAGATTGAATTAAGGATTTACCGTTATCTGATCATGCTGAATTTCTTCCGAGGGCACTTGAAAAATTATTTTATAATTATTGAATAGCTTGAATTATTTTTGTATCCTAAATTACTCACTCCGTCCCGATTTGTTTGTCAGTATTCCATTTTCTACTACACATTAAATTGTTTATATCTTTCAATCTATAATGGTTTTCACGCTTTCAAAAACTTTGTATAATAGATTTAATCGTGAACTATCAAACAAAATCTATATTGCATATATTTGGAGATCAACATTAAAAGATATAAATGATCAAAAACTGACACGATTATCAAAAATTGACAAACAAAATGGGATGAAGGGAGTATTTTTCTAGGTCTCCACGCGCTGTTATGTACGCTATCAGTACGTTCTCTGTAGGCTCTCTGTGTCCTAGACTATAAACTCCCAAAAGGATTTTTTTAGAGATGAAGGATGTAACAAATAGGGTATCGAGGCTGTTTGGGGTTCATTCCAGAATCCCACACGATTGATCCAAGGAGTATTAATTAATTTTTGAAATAATTTTTTGATCTCGTAAAACATCAACTCAATCGAATTACTACAGCATGTTGTTAATCCTGAATGCAGAATTAGATAATTAGATCAAGAATCTGCATTTATCCAATTGGGCTAATATTTTACAAGGGCCACTCAAAAAATTACTCCCTCCGTCCCTTTTTAAGTGTGTTACCTCGTAATTTCAATTTATTTACTCTTACATCAACATTAACAACTTTTACATCTACTTTTCCACTATTTACTTTTATCAATATAATAATATCCATCAACTTTTTAAAAGAAATCTACTTTTAAGAGTAAAATAGAAAATGTGTTCCCTAACTTTTCAAAACATACACTTATTTAGGGACAACCAAAAATAAAAAGTTAAACACTGTAAAATGGACGGAGGGAGTACTATTTTAAAGTAATGAATGACTCGGATCATTCATGTTCTTCGGAGTGTGCCCCACCAAACATCAAAATACTCTAGACTCACGGTACCCATAGTTTTAGAGTTTTTAAAATTATGCTCAAAATTTTTGATTCTCTCTAAACTTTCTAACACTTTTGGAGTTCGAATTCTATGTGTTTGGTAGCTAATTGTATAATGCATTCTTAAAAAACCCTAAAACACAAAATCCAATTACTTAAATTAGCGATTATGTTTATATGTATTGTATGGCGAGATTATATGGAACTTTATGAAAAGGATAATCACCCAATTTCAAAGGGATTTTATTCAGTGCTCATTTAGCGACCTCAAGTTCTCTACCATCCCACATTAAGGCTGCTTTTGGACAAATTTTTTTTTCTTTTTACTTTTTGACCTTTTTGAGCAAGTCAAAGAAAAGATGTTTGGACTACTTGCTTTAGATTTTTGGTCTTTTTGAACAATCTAAGGGGAGAAATATAGATAAAGAAATGATAGAAAATTTATTGAGGACCGTGCTACGAGAGACGTGTTGGTTTTGGAAAATCCAAACAAACAAAAGTTTTATTTTAATTAAAGACAATAAATTTAGCGCAAACAATTAGTCTCCCACTCAACAAAACTTTTGCAAAGTAATTAATTAAAAAGTTTGATTCTAATTTCGAGTAACAAGGTTAGGGACACAATAATCACCGATAATAATAATCACAACCGCCTACGTAGCATTGCATGATTGTTAATTTGCAAAGTAATTTCAAAATACTTGTTCAACTATACAATCAGTCAATCACACAGAAACTATTGTGGTTGGCATTGTAACCAGTTATTGTGTACATGCTTGAAGTTTGAATTACATTTATTAGTTCTACTCGACTCCAAACAAACTACTCGACTCGTTTATTAGTTCTATTTTTCGAAAGGAGATAAAATTGGGTGCGGGTAGCATATAGCCTCGCGGTGTCTGACTACGCATTTTCGAATGTCGAAAAGTATTTTGGACGGCTCAGATTGCAAAGAGAAAAAGAGGAAACGGAAAGAGAGGAGAGAGGAGAGAGGAGGAGTAAATCTGGTCGACCGTCCAAAAGTTGAAATGTGTGATTAGGCACCACGTGACTATACACTACACGCACTCAAGTTTTTCTCTTCTTTTTGTCTCCTCTTTGGATGTTTGTTTGACACGTATGTGAATGGATGACACATGTAAACCACCTAAAGAAATTATGATTATTTTTTTAATTGTCAAATTCTTATTCCTCAATCGATCATTGTAGAGGCATACACTTCTACTGCTATTATCCATTTTTTTAATCAAGCTTTTTTAGAAGTATTGTCCACGCAAGCAGAGATAAAAAGTGAACCCCCAAAAGCTTATCTTTCGGTGAAAAAGTCACGCTGATTTAGCACTTACAGATATTTCAATTAATCTAAGTTCCTAAAGTTGGGTTTTAAAATTTGTATTTTATTTTTAAGTCTATTTCGAAAGGGACATTTTATATTTACGAGTTACTATCAATGTCTTTTCTTTTAAATCTTGTGGAGGGTGGTATCTGGGATGTCGATTTGGTAAAAAAAAATATTAAAAAAATGATTTGATGTAGATATGAAATACGAATAACTTTAGACTTCTCAAAAAATAAATAGAAAGTTTAGACATACGTAAAACATAACCGATCAAAATGACTCATCCTTAGCTAGTTGGAACTGCAGCACGACTATTTTATGGACTTGTTTTTCTTATTTTATTTAGCTCTCCTCTCCATTAAGCTCATTCATCATCAGGCAAATTACCAATATATGGCGTCAAATGATACATCTATTTCTTTGTCAATGCTTATAAAAAAGAGTCACGTACTTTAACCAATATATGTGTAAAAAGGTTTAAATTTTAATACTAAAACAACGTAAACCATTGTGAGAATACTTGCCATCACTCGAAGTTGAATCAAAATACGTTTTTCACTAGTTTCAAAACTACTTTGGCCAAAATTAACTGTGTATGCCATAGCATGCATGCTGTCCAAAGGGATTAATCTAAGAATAAATAGTGATGATTAATACTTCATAATCTATTTTTTATGACATGTTTGGTCTTTCAACTTGGCAACAAGTTTTTATGTTAAATGGTTATTTTATTTTATTTATTTTGGTCATGTGTTAAATGGTTAGTTTTTTTTTTTGTCATGCGTCATTCCTAATCTATTACATGAGGAGGGGAGGAGTGAGACTCGATCCCGAGATGCAGTGTGGAGGCCAGGGGCGGATGTATTAAGGGCACAGGAGGGGTCACGTGACCCCCTGGAATTCCAGTAACTTTTTTTTTTTGTGCTTGTAAAATCCGCAGGTTTCAATAACTTTAAAATAAATTTTGAATTGGTGTTATAAAAATTTAGCTCAATCGAAGAATTGGCTTCTTCTAATATCAGCCAAAAGGGCCGACTCCAACAACTACTTCTCCATTTCCCAATGTAGAATTCACTCTTTGAAAAAGGAAAAGTTGCGGACTAAACCTATGTACCTTTGCTCCTCTTTTTACCTTGGAAAATTTGTTGTCCCTTTTATACTTAATGACGATTTTACCCTGCTTATTGTTTTTGCACTTTTTTTTTAACTATTGTTTATGAACTTGTTCAACAATGAGAATTGCAAGCACAATCTCATAATGATTTTTGATCAGCTAATAAGGGTGGTTTTGAGTGGTCACCATGAGAATAAGTATAATTTCGAACCCCTACAAAATACATTTCTCTATAAAGTGTTTAGGAGCTACGTGCATAATGCATTTTGCAGTAAGAGTAGTATTGAGAAATATGTGAAAAAATAGAAAATGAGAAGTTAAAAAAAATTTCTCCTTAATAGGTCTCTACGTTGGCTAAATAAACCAACTTTGGTTTATTTTTTGTCTTTATTCAATTTTTTTGTGTGCATATGTTAGTTTTTTGTCGATTTTTTAGGCTGATATTAGATTTTGCCATAAGTAGAACTATCATGAAACCCGTGCTATGCACGGGGAAATTAATAATTTTGATATTCAAATTATATCCACAAATAAAATAAATCGATCTATGTACCCCTGATATAGACAAAAGCCATTGGATTTCGCTTGATTATGGTGTTCATCGGTACTTTTACTCTTTCCTCCATAATTTTGTCAGTTTTCTTTTTCTCTCCAACAATCTTTTCCCCCTCCTTTATGTAAATATATGTGAATAGACAT
>JAXBDA010010244.1:0-10900 GCA_036023075.1 Gaultheria prostrata
TGAAGATTTTTCTGTGGCTGAGAGTGAGGGGGAGTACAGCTGGAGTTCGTGGAACGTTAGAAAGCCTTTCAACAAAATGACAAAATACACGGAGACTCGTAATTGTGCCCAAATTGGAGGGCAAAATCGTCCGGAAAATGACCAAACTCGAAATTGAGAAAGCCTCTCTTATATAAGTCCTTCGGTTGTGGAAATGATGTCTTAACTTAAAGAACAGGTAAGTGACAAAAAAACATGGGTCAGAATAAGTCGTCCCAAATGAGGTTCGCATTTCCTTGGAGCCCATTCGGAGACCCATGGGCCTAAGAACATGGCCATTGAGAGACGGGCGTAAGACCCAAAGTAATTGGGCCATTGATAGACTACCATAGCCACTTGATCTGTGATACCGTGGGTCCAAATGTGAATCTCCATACACCATTTGTAAGTTCTACAGAGCTATGAATGTATGACTGCAGGCTTAGGACCCATAAAAAGTACTCCTATATTAAATACTTTTGCAATTTCATATAATAAATATCTAAATTGCATAATCACTAACTAGCATAAAACCCGTGCTATGCACGGCTCGATAGCGGAAAAAAATAGTTGGTGCTCTTGGACCTCTATGACGCGAAAAAACTACTGGGTGCCCTTGGACCACTATGACGTGAAGCTCCGACACCTTTTACCACTATTTACAATCATGTAAGCCCAAAATTAAGTGTGTCGAACCTACATAAATGTTGAGTAGTTGAAGGTATTGAGTTGCGCTTGAGGAGCACTAAATAATTACTTGTGCTGCATTTTAACCTCAAGGATTGGCTTGGTACGTGGTTCCTCCTAATGTGTGTGAATCTCTCTACCTGTTTCCGATGTAATTCATATTTGTATTCTCCTACCGTTTGATTGAAAAAAAATACTTGTGAGATTGTTGTTTGTTATACTACAATCCACCCATACTGTGGATTGATCTCAATAATCAAGAAAGGAATACAAAATAGGTTAGGAAAAAAGTACTTTCGCATGCAATCCACCAAAAATTTCACATCTAATTTAGTAATTTTCGGAAGTAGAATCAACATCAGAATCACAGCAATTCTAAATTGTCTTGCCCCTTGGCAATTGGCATTAAACTACAGTTGCCCCTGTAAATCCTTCCTCATTTTAAGGAAACACAAACATTGATATCCATTTGCCCGTTGTAGCATCCTAGTATCCTGTACAAAATTTTAGTTTATGTGACTCTGAGAACAACGATGACATCTATTATAGTATTGCAGGATGGGTTTTCACCAGGAGAGTTGTGGTTGCGACACGTGGCAACGTATATTTCAATTTCTTGATTTAAAATTTATTGAAAAATCCTAATTAGTTTCATAGTTCTATTAACGTTAATAGTAAGTAGGTTAATGATTTATTTTTCCATTATTATATATGGTAGATTTAGTGGTTTTTTCCAGTTTTCCTTATATTAACTACCGATTCAACGATTTGATTTTCCATTTTCCTTAAATTATGCCTCTAACTAGGAAATGACAAAGAGAAAATAAAGGCCGAATGTTTTTCTTTTTCTTTTTCTTTTTTTCGTTTTGGTGCTTCAGAAATGAATGCCTAATTAGTATTCCAATTTTAAATTTTATAATTTATTGGTCAAAACATACTTCGTTATTTACCCATTTTAATTCTGAATCCCAAAACTTCCTTCCTATCTTTCAACCCATCCCCAATATCGTCCTTGATTTTTTAAGACACGGGGATGGGTTATGTTTGCTCATGTTTGCTTCGATTTCATACTTTTTGTTTCTTATTTTTTCGGTGTGTTTCCCTTAAAAAATGAACATTGTGTGTTGTCTTCTTATTTTGTTAATTTTGCATAGAGAAAGTGGTGTGAGAAAGATGGAGAGGATTGCATTTGGAAGAAGAATTGTAGAAATAGATAGATAAACTCAAGCATGGTATCTCCAATTAGTGACTCAAAGGGTGCTGATGATGATCCTCAAAAAGAGTCATGACCGTAAAGCTTCATGTACAATCTACCTCAAGCATGGTATCTCCAATTAGTCGAAAAACTTGACCGTGGTATGAGTTTTATATAATATTTATTCTTCATTTTTCTATTTTCTATAACAACATTTATTATTCTTTAAATCAAACTACTAGATTTCTATTCTTTCCTTCATGGTAATTGTTTCTTGGAGGAATTCTTTTCTATAATCCAGACATGGGGTAAATATTCAATTTGAACATGAGGCTACAAATTTGATGTAATATGGGCCCATTAATTATTTTGTAAACGTAATTCTGTCTATGTTTTCATGATTATTCTTTTGGTTATATAGTATTATGGTTAATTTTGACGTATTATTCATTTTAAGTATGATTTGAATTCATATTGAACCATAATGTGCAAACATTAATTAGCCGTGTATATACACATGGATACGTCCTGTGCATAGCATGGGTTTATGGATATGTCCTGTGATGATTTTAATTAATGTTTTCATAATCTTATAGATGTAGGAATATCAGGGAATGACAAAGGACCATTGGAATCATCGTGATGACAGCTGTAGAAAGGCATTGAGAATTTCATTATGACAATTTTAGCTATTGGGTTTAAGTTTCAGAGATATTTGTTTAGTTTACTTCTATTGGATTATGGGCAGATGTGATGAAAGCTTCATGGATAGCGACAATTTAAAATAGGTCGATGTTTGTTTGATTTGAATTTTGATTAAACATGTGCACTTGGATTCGCCCCGTGAGATTAAATATGAAAGAGAAAATTGGTGACAATTGAATGATACTCCTATATTTGGATTGCAAAACTCATTTGAGTATAAATGACATGCATAAAATATGAGCTCCAATTCAAACCTTGGATGAAGAGACTGGTTTAACGGCAACCGAATTTTGAGTGAAGGGATTTTCACCATTTCTGGTTTGAATCAATGATCAACCTTATTGTTAAACTACATGAGGAAATATTGTAACTTAAAATTAACGTTGAAATGGTATTATATAAACATTATATTTGGTAAAAAATATACTGAAAAAGTGTTGTGTTGACTTATGTAGAAAATATAATGGGTGAAAAGAATTTTTTTCCCTTGAGACGGGAAAGTTGACTGGATTAATTCCTATTTCCAATTGGTACGATCTATCCGTAAATAGCAAGATTAGTTGTAGACTTATAGTAGACCCAAATATGAAATTAAAAGTGTTGATTCCGATATAAAAATGTTGAATCCGACATAAAATATTGAATCCAATATCAAAAAATAAATCCGATGTCAGAATTCGATATAAAAATATTTTCTGTTCCAAAAAGAAACGAACCTCTGTTTTTCAATAATTGTACATCTTTCTTGGGGCATATTGATCGTGGTTTCAAGAATTTTATGCAAAACTTTTTGATTGAAAATCTTATACAAAACCTAGATTTAAGGTTTTCTAACCTTTCCAGTTTCTTATTCAACAAACTTCTATACGGAAACATAAGCCATTGTTTTCGAAAATAGAAAATCCTATACAATATAAAGAAATTAAAGTGAATACCTTTCGCTGTAAACAATATAAAAAAAATCAAAGTGAATACCTTTTGCTGTAAAAATAATCGGCGCGTCCTCCCACTACACGAACACGGCTACTATAAAAAAAGGTGTTAATCAACATGAAACATATTAGCCAACAACTAAAGCGGGTAGAAATTAAAGAAGACGAAATAGTAGAAAAAAAGAAGATGAGTACATGATGTTTATTGACTATCCTTTATTTTGGTGATATATAAGGGTGAGAGGGAGAGATAGCATGGCCGAAGGCGAAAGAGGGAAAGAAGGCCAGGAATGTATGAGGTTGAGTTTTTGCTTTTAATTGACAAATAAAAAGGGCTAATCTTTCCATTTTGAATTAGTATAGATGGAGTTTCGTTACCCATTTTACTGAGAAAAGGGAGAGAAGGATGGAAGTGTTAAAATTTGAAATACTCTTCCGTGATTGGTTTCTTTATCATTCATATAACTCTCGTGCATTTCTTCCCTTGAGGCTTGTGTAAAGATAGAAATGATAATTCAGATTTAGGGATGATTAGGATTCCTTAGTTTGTAATTCAAAAAGATTTATGGAATATATTTAGATGGTTTGATCATGCTACATTGCTTAATTTTTCTTGTCATCACAATCCAATCATGCTTGCCACTTGTCACGATGAGAGGCCTTCTCGCTAAAACCTATTCTGCAATAATAATATAGATGTTTGCAATTTTTCAAAGTAAAATGGGAAATAGTGAAGCCAAAGTCACACGGGTTGGAGCATGGACGGGGCTACGATTTTGCTTTTGAGGTGTTGATTGATGAATTTTTTCACGTAAATGCTTCACTACTGTAATTAATATGCTCATTTTTCAAAGTCAACCGGGCAAATTAGTAATTGAAATAAACCGGGTCTATTTTATTTATTTTTAATTTTTTTGAAAATGCTTATTCCTCAGTTGTAATTTAAGGCCTAAGGATTAAAACGATTATAAGGGTTCAAAATGTAATTAGTGAACTGATGAGGCTTGATTATGGAGTACTACTTTTTATCGGAAGATGTAAAAGCCATTAATATTGAAATTACCTCATATGGTCCCACAGAGCAAGTCATTAGGCATGTACAAAAAGGAAAATTTGTGGGCTTCGGAAGTTTTCATGAATGCAAATAATCAATGTTTAGTGGAATTCTATTATTAGAAACCAAAAGGTGGTGGCCCCAGAATAACAAGCAACCCTTAATTAAACTATGAAAATTAGTACTTAATGAAAATGCTCTCAAATTATAAATATGTTATCTTAGGGTTTCGCACGGGTTCATTAACTTAGTGGGGACAGGATCCTCTTCAGCTCCTATGATTAGACTAGAAAGTCTTATTGGAGGTAACCGTGAGGGTTTTTTTTGGCGTACTACGATTTCCAGTAACACTCAATTTTTAGATCTCAATAAATAAATATATAAAATCTTTATAAGCAAATCAGGGGGTGATTTGCTAACGGCAGGGTCGACCCCATCGTTGGCCAACGAAGGTGAAGGGGGAGATAGACTCCCAACAGTGTTTCAAATCCGGGTATCAAAATGGCTTCCCAAACGCCGGTTTGGGGTGGGCCCGGGATTACAAATCCGGGCGAGACCCAAATCTGGACGGTAACGACGTCGCCAAACAGGGCGTTAACTTATTAAGATCTCAATTTTCAATAAATTGTGTCATCGAATTCTTTTTTAAGGTAAAAGCATTCTAAAGTTATAGTGATCAATATACGATCAACATCATGTTTTTCGAAACATTGAAGTTCTCGACAAAATGTAAAAAAGGCCAGTTGCTATAGGGTCCACTATAGCATTTTCCTAACATTTCTAGTCCACCTAACATTTTCCTAACACTTCTAGTCCACTCATACATCCAAAATACTACAATACCACTCCCTTACATCTAAAATACACGCGACCTTCCTCCAGACCCAAACTTCTCCCCCATCTCTCATCTCATCGTCTCTCTCTCTCCACCATCACCAGACGATGTCCACCATCAGCATCGGTTCGGTGGCGGATTTCGACGCCGGCAGCTGCTCGTGACGACTGAAGACCAGATCCAACGTCATAAGAAACTCAGACATGGCTGTTGGGAGCGGTCGAAGACCAAATCCGATGCCATAAGAAACTCAGGCATGGCTGTCGGTAGTGGTCATAGACTAGATCCGACACCGCCAACGTAGTACAACTCGAAGCTCCTTCTCTCTTTGCCGCATCAGTTGCCATGGTTTCGCCGGTGCCGACGGAAGCACAGATTCGGTCGGCAATTGATTCATCTTCTGTCGCCTGCTTTTGTAATGAATCTCATCTCCTAGCAATTTTCCGACATGTCTTCAGCATCTCCGATGACCATATGAACTGAAATATGAAGATGCAGAGATGTCCTTTGGTCTTCCCTAACCCCAAGATGGCTGTGAAGGTTATTGGTGAGGACTGTAACAGTTGGTAGTGGAAGAGGAAACGTGTATTGGAATCCCAATGAGAAAAGCTGCAATATCTTTTTCAGATATCATCTTTTAATGCTACTAGTACAGTACTAACTTTTAAGAGTTTTATTAGGGTGCAATTGCAACACACCATACTTATTTGGCATAGTGTTTTAGTACTACTGCTTTTTAAGTAGTAATTTTTTTCTTGTGTGGTCGTCGTATTACAAATTACACTTTATTCTCAAAATAGGTTTTGTCTTACATGTGGATGGATGGGGATTTGATCTCAAGTAAGCTTTAAAAATTACATATATAGTCCAGATAACCACATCTTGCGAGTTCAGATAACCACCTCTTACGAGTTCAGATAACCACATCTGGTGTCAAGTAGGCTTTAAAAAAGAAGAAGATATATTCCAGATAACCACATCTTGTGAGTCCAGACATGGTTATCTGCGCCGGCGACTTTTCCGGTGAGGTCCAATTTTCCGGCGATCTTTCCTGCGAAATTTTTCCGACGCCGGTAATCTTTCCGGTGGACTTTTCCGGCAGGGTGTATTATGTATTAAATTAATGTGGGGGTATTTTTGTCTATTAAAGAGAGAGAATGGACCTTGTACCTTAGGAAATGCAAAAAAGTGGATTAGAGGTGTTATGGAAATATGAGGTGGACTCGACATGTTAGGAAAACCTATAATGGACCTTAGAACAATTTGTTAATGTAAAAAAATACTGGTGTCAATTGTCGCAGAAAACCTACATCGGCCTTCAATTGGGTTGTGTCTTGACCCGAATGACCGAAGAGGATCATGGGCCCAAGTTAATAATTTTTGCAAATTCACTTAGATCTTATAAATACATGCACTCTAGAATTTATCGTCTAGTGTGATTAAAATATTATATTTTAGGTAATTTAAATAAATAAATAAACATATGAAGCGCATTTATATTAAAAGGTGAAGTGAAAAAATATTTTCCCTGATTCCATGTTCGGTTGGGGTTTAGAAACCCTGAATCCTACTTTTTTTGGTTGGGCCCCCTACTTTTTCCTTTCATTTTCTCTCTCTTCTCAATTTCTAGGAATGCTATTATGGTGCATATTTTGTACGGGGATGAGTTCGTGGTGCCCCCTTCAAAGATCCACACGAACGATCCAACCCGTCCATTAGTTTTAAAATTATTTTTTGAGTCATTTGGAAAAAAAACCCAGGTCAATCATATAATTTTAAGTAGTTGATGCAGTTGTCTAACTTTCTTTTAAACTTTTGTCAAAATTCAGGATCCTAAATTGTGAATAAATAATTAGAAGATTGATCAACCGCTTATAATTTTTCAAATGAGCTGATTCTTTAGGAGTGACTCAAAAAATTATTTAAAAAATTATTGAACGGTGCGGATCGATTGTGTGAGTCTTCAAAATGGGCCCCACGGACCCATCTCGCACAAAATATGCACCATAATAGCATTCCTAGAAATGGAGAGGAGGGAGAAAATGAAAGGAAAAAGTGGAAGGTCCCACCAGAAAAAGTAGGAACCGGGGTTTCTGAACCCCATCCGAAAATGTTGATTATGATTGTCACTCACAAGTTTTGTGGCTGCCAAAGCAGAAGTAATTATTCCTTAAAGTAGTAGAAATTGTTTATAAATCAAAGGTCAAATCACAATACTCGAATTTATGGTGAGTTTTTATTACGGTATTTATTGTGAGTTTTTATTACAGTATTTTCAGTATTTTTGTATTATATATTGTCAAATTAATTAATCTATTTGAGGAGAATAATTTGTTAATTTAATAACTTGTAATTTAAAAATACTAAAAATACCTAAAATATTTTAGTAAAAACTCGGCCTTATTTCTTTTTTACTTGTGCAATTTTTTGCCAAAACATTTTGTGGCTGGGATGAGAGAAAAGTAATTCACCCGTTATTGAGTACTAGTAGAAACGGTAAATATATAGGTACCGACCAAACGGGGACAGACCGCGTACCAACTGCGTTGAAGACCCCGTGTGGGTCCCAAACGGGGGGTCGCCGGCACCGTCGATACGTGATCGGTCCCTTTTGATCGGTACGTATAACATTGTTCTAGTAGAAATGATTTACAACAAATCAAATGTCCCATCAAAACGACATGATTTAAGAACACGCTGAAAACGTATTCCTAGGAGTATTTCCTTTTTGACATCTGTAATTTCTTTTCACTTGTTGGGATTATGCATGGAGGCACTGAAGCACCCAAAGTCAAAGAGAATACCAATTACAATCAATGGAATCACGATGAAAATAAAAATAAAGAGACACAACTAATATTTATGTGATTCGGCACTAACACGTTTACTTCACAGAGAGGATCGGATCTTGTTCTTTTCACCACGAGAATATTTAGTACATACACTTAAGGGTGAGTCTCTACTAACGCCTATTTTGGCCAAAGTAGAAAGCAAGCTTTTTGCTATTTTTCTTTCTGGAAAAAAAGTCAAAAGCAAAAAGTGGATTGGTTTAACCATTTTTTATGCTTTTAGTTTTTCACTTCTCAAATTGTAATTGCTTTTTTTTATTATTATTGTAAAGTTGCTTATTTAGACCAAATCCCGTGACTTTTGGAAACCCCAAAAAGCAAAAAACATGTTTTTCTACTTTTTCTACTTTGGCCAAAATAGACCTAATATTTTTGGTATTCTTGGATTATAAGTAATCAAATCGATTGATGTACGTGAAGAGAATAACTTGTTGAATTGATAATTTATAGTCTTTACATCTCGAAAATACCAAAGATACCTTAGTTGAAACTCAACCTGAATATGAAAAACCCCTTATACCCACATTCGTACAAGAACACACTCGCCCCTATCGTGCATTGACCTACACACACACACACATACACACACACACTTAAATAGATCAAAAATTATACATACACACCCCCACATACACACTCAGCCACACCCTCTCTCACATGGGGTGTGGTCCCCACATGTGGGCCCCGTGTGGGGACCACACTCCATGTGAGAGAGAGTGTGGTTGAGTGTGTATGTGGGGGTATGTATGTATTACTACTCCAAATAGATAGGAAGGGCCGGATTTCAAGAGAAATATTGACCATCACAAAATTTATGATAAGTATCAAGATCCAAGAGAGCATTCCAAAGAGACAACTTAGAAATATGATATTGGAATATAAACCAACTTTTTGGGAACTCGAACCATTCTAATAAGTACCATTGAGAATTCAAACCATTCCAACAGTAACTCCGGTGTTTGGATCAACTTACATGTATTTCGACTAATTCTGAAAATTCAATCCCATTGCACATTTACAGACAACCCAATTAAAGCCGGAACAAATGGATGTACTTAATCGAAAATGCTCGTTGGTAGTTTATTTGAAGTTCCACTCAAGTAATGGAATGATTAGTTTGTCTTTAGATGATTAGAATATTCTTATGAGATGATTAATGGAAGATAATATAAGAAGCTATCGCTAACGACAGACTATAATGGCGGGAATCGTTCTTTTTTTTTTTTCCCTTCTCTCATTATGTTATAGCGGCACTTCTTTTGAATTTGATTTTAGGAACCGGATCCTCTCCAGATCTAGAGAAACACTTGACCGTCATGTTTTGATTTTACGAGCCTCATTAATTCTGGATCCATCTTATTGATTGAAATTGATCACTGAGAAGATCATTCATGTTGAAAAATATTTTGATCGTATTAACAGAATTTCTTGGAAACAAAAAACAGGCTTATGCATTTGATCGGAAACCTTCATTTAAGATAGATATTACTCGATCACTTGTTGAACTATTTTTTTATTAGCGCGATTTTGGTATGGTTGATCTTCTTAAGAAGCTCTATAATATGAATGAATCTGATCCTCGAAACAAGTCTAAAATAGGACCCAAAAATATGAAATTGGACGCTCTAGTTTTTCTCTAAAAGTAGGAGAGGATCTGGTTGCTTTGATTTTAATTTTAATTTTTTAAACGTTGGTTGCTTTGAATTTTTTTTATTTTAAATTGTTTGCTTTGA
The DNA here is from genome assembly GCA_036023075.1 of Gaultheria prostrata. Lineage (NCBI taxonomy): Eukaryota > Viridiplantae > Streptophyta > Magnoliopsida > Ericales > Ericaceae > Gaultheria > Gaultheria prostrata. Next base: position 10,009 of record JAXBDA010010244.1, read on the forward strand.
TTTAAAAGGCCACCTTTTGTGCTTTGCCGCACGCACAAGATTAATCATTTGATCACTTTCAAAAGGAAAAAAGACAACAATGACTTTGTACATTATATAATTATTAATTAATACATCTCTTCAACTATAATAGAAATGGCACCCTAGTTTTTAAGTTTGACTAATTATGTTAATTTTTTTCATAATTTATTCTCTTGTTGCTGCGCGAAGATAATATTTAAAATTTGTTTTCCTAATGATTGTTGCAATGGATTGCATGTCCACTTGAATAGAGAGTACTTGAGAGAAAAAGGTGTTAATTGGGGCTACCTAGTGATACCATGATTTTTTGTCTCTTATTTTTCCAAAAATAAATAAATAAATATGGAAAGGGCGAGGAGCTGTAGGGATTAATTCGAGGTGAGCGTAGGCAGACCTCGGACACCCTACATTTACAAAAAAAAAAAAAAAATTAAAAGATAACAAACCCTAAACATATTAGAACTAGATTAATGTTACTCCAATTGATAATCTAAAGCTCACTGGGTCAATCTTTAAGATGTGAAACTAAAATTTCCATTTCTTAAAATTCTTGATGGTAATTATAGAATACCCGGTCGGGTATGGAGAGGGTATGATTTTGCTATCCCCATACCCAAATACCTGCACCCGCACACCTTCCTCATTATATACAACTCTTTTGAACAATTGTATTTTTCTCACCTTAGAGCAAGCCCAACAAACTCCCTAAATTGGCTCCCATCCCTATTTTAGGGAGTCAAACCTCAAAGTTAGGCTCCAAGAGACTCCCTAAACCCCTCCCTAAAATACAAAAATGAATAGTACCTCCCTAAAATCCCCCCCATTTAGGGAGGCACTATTCACTCCCTACCCATTTTTTTATTCTTTCTCT
>JAXBDA010010245.1:0-10899 GCA_036023075.1 Gaultheria prostrata
GGGAGGAGGGAGAAGGCGGCGCCTCCCCCCCAAGCGGCAATAAACCCTAGGGAGAAAACCTGTATCAGATTTCTAGAGAGAGATGTGAAGAGGAATTGATGTTGGGGTGATTCTCGATGCTAATAATCTTTTTTTTTTTCTTTGTGTTGAGCAAAAGAAGAAAAAAAAAAACTCAAAAAAAAAAAAAAAAGTTGCTTGCAAGTTCGAGGAAGAAAGGTGGAAGGGAGAGAAACCAAGCAAGCATGTGAGGGTGTTGATGATGAGATTTGGAAACAAAGGAAAGGTTGGAAATTGATGGAAACTACCGCTAGTGGGTCATAACGTTTTTTCATTATTTTGTAGAGAGAGTTTCTTCATCTTCAAATCAGGTTCACATGAAGACCACAGAGAGAGATGAATTTTTTAACAACCAAAATGGGGAAGAAAAGTAAAAAGAAAAATGAAAGTAAAAAGGAATTCATTAGTGGATGGAAGTCATAGCTTTATGGTCACTTCAATGAGAAATTCTCTGGGGCTGGGTGGGTATGACGTGACGGTACTTGGCTTGTATTTCGGTCATCTAAAAATGTGTTGGACGGTCCGGATATTATAGAGGGGAAAAATACGAATTATACAAGCGAGATGCGCGCTCAGACAAAGCCACGTGGTGCCCGTTCGGCACCAAAAAACTTTTCCACTTCAAGAGCCCATTTAGAAGAGGTTTTGTGGGTTCATAATAAATGGCTAAACAGACATAGTGGAAGAGACTTTAATACTATCAGATTGCGTACTTTTATTAATTGCATATATTTATCTCACGAAACTAAGGATCACCATCACATAACATGTAAAAAATTACAATATTGCTACATCGATCGGAAAAAAATAATAAATAAATAGCAAATGTAAAAATTAGTGCATGACTTAAGGGTTGTTTGGCTATCCCATTTTACTGGTTTATTCCTCATAAAATCTTCTTTATTTTTGTATGAATCAGAACACAATTGTGTCCAAACTCAAATTTAAAACAAATAAGGGTTATGACTTAAAATGAGTGGGTTAAAACCAAAAACAAAATAGACTGCCAATTTTCTCTAAAGCTCTTTTTTAATTTGATAACTTAAAATTCTTTATAGTTTAGTTTTAAAGTCCAGATTTCACTTATTCTCTAAATTAATCCAGATTCCACTCGGTGGAAATTTAATATTTGAAAGCGTTCAAGTGATCCCTAAATCCTAAAACTGAGAAATTTTTCGGTACCGAGCGGGTAACGCACGTGGCAGTACTCTAACACCATGTAGTACCTGCTCGGCCCTAAAAAAATTCTCCTAAAAACTTCTTATTTGACTTTTGTCTTTTACCCAAAAATTTGCAGAAAATAATGACAATAATTGAGGGGGTACCATAAATATTACTGTCAATGAATCTGAAAATGGGCAGAAGCTATAGGGTACTACGAACTCTTTTTTGGGAGAAAAAGGCAGCAGCCCAACTGCATTAAATTCTCCTTAAGAGACTCAACAAAGAAGTGATAGTGTGCAACCTCCACCTACAACTCTCGTGGTGACAAAGACAAACCCTATTTGGAAACCCTAACCCTATCACCAATACAGGTCAATGCAAGAAACCAACATCTTGTAACCCAAATGGATTAGCTAATAAAACCACTTTCTTGGGGAGAGTGCATGTAGTTTTTTAATTTTTTTTTCAATGGCCCCGAATAAAATTTCATTAATCATAAAGATCAAGTAAACCATGAATGATTGTTTCATTTTTATTTTTAGAAAACCGTTCCTGAAAGATTTTGTTTGTCCAAACAACCGCGGATGTTTAGTACCGATTCTTATAGTACAGAATGAAAACGATGATCGATATTTTCATGTTTCTCGAAAACACGAAAAACAAAGACACAAACACGGAAAATGAAACCAGAAAACACTAGTGCGAAATCCCATTAACATATGTTTATGATTGCTTGTATATATATAAGTTTTCGTTATTTGATTACAACTTGGTGAAAACCCAAAAGAAGACTCAGCAACTTGAAAACAATAATTCTCTTAGACGACTGACCACAGAACTAGCCACATAAATTGCATGAACGATTTAGAACTTTAGAACGGTCGATGTGATCGAGTCCTAAAACATTCTTAATACGCCATGCACTTTCTGTGACCAGTTCTGTTGACCGGTATAGAGAATTATTCAACTTGAAAAAAGCACACAAACTACTAGTATGGACAAAACCCCTAGCTAGAACACAGAAGTTTGCTCCCATATTCAACACATAACATCCTTGAGAAGCTTGTACCTGCGCGTGGTGGGCCTAGGCGACGGAGTGCCGCTCGGATTCTTCCCCTTCTCGGCACCGCCTTCTCTCTCTTCACGCTCGTGCTGCTTGATTTTGTCGCCGGAATACTCGGATCGGCTGGTGGTGGTATTGGTGTTGGGGCCGCTGCCGCCGGAGTTGATTCCGGCGGCAGACTTCTTTGAAGAACTGATGTGTCTAGAGCTTCTAATTTCTTCACTTTGGCACCAATCACAGCGCTCTATTGGCTCTGATGATTCGCTGTAGTAGTTGCTGCAATACCTACCAAATTTTCCATTTTAAAAGGACCAAAAAATTAGGCATAATTCTATTGAAATAATGTGGCTAGAAAATCACGTGGGTATTGTTGAAGTTATAAAAAAAAAAAAAAAATAGGATCACAATAAAATAAATTCAAGCAATTTAATTTACAACCAGAAAAATAAATATTGGGTAAACTTCCACGATGTCATAATGACATTAAATATAAGTGTTCCTGAAACTGACTTATTCTAAACTGACTTGAAAACTGATTTACGAGACATCAGATCAACTTTAAAAACCAACTTAAATTAGTCTTAACTTAAAAGTCGGTTTTTGTAAATATGAGTCGTGAAGAAAAATAAAGTCAAATTGGCATGCATCTTTTTTTTTTTTTGGACGACAAATTGTTATGCGTCGAAATTCTATTTGTTTGTCAATAGTCATAAGTAGTACTATACTAAATAATCCTGCAAACATCATGGTGATGGATTTGGGTGTACTAAACATCCTAGGATGTTCCCCAGGACTGGTGGTTAATTTGGAAAAGACACAAAAATTTGACCTCAAATTCTATGTACCACTAAAATTTGTCTGTATATACTTTCGAATCATTAGATCACATGAAATTTAAAAATTTCACGTGATCTAATAAATCAAAATACAGGGTTAACCCAAACCCAACTAGATTAATTTGAACATCCTTGGCCGCGGTGGTGGTGGTTGGGGTGGCGTTTTGTGAAGATGGGCATATGATGGCACATGAAATTCCATGATGGGTGTGGTGAGATCGTGAGAGTGATGATGATGATGATTATGGAACATGAATGAATATACATATTATGTATGTATGGAGATGTAATCATCATGTAATATATATGTATCATGTGTATGAAGAATGATGAGGATGATGCGTACGAGTGCTGGAAGCGGTTAAGGCACTTGTTGCAGCGGAAGAGCTTTTCTGAGAATCCGATGTCCCCACACATACAGCATACCGTTTGGTGATCCACCATTCTTCTGATTACCCCCTCGATCACACCTTCTTGATCATCAACTTAGAGAGAGAGAAACCCAACCTAGAGAGAGAGAGAGAGAGTGTGTGTGTTTTGAAGAAAGATTTGAGTCGGTTTCATTACATGCCCCTTTATATATACACACATATATATATATTTTTATATGTATATATAAAAATTATATATATAGGTGTAGAATTTTATATGTAGAATGATGAATCATGAAAGGGATATGGCACAGGTAGACCACAGGTTGCTTGCAGTCGTTTTCAGTTAGGAGAGAGAGAGAGAGAGAGAGAATGAGGAAGTATTCGGTGCTTCTCGGGAATTTTATTTTTTCGAAGCAATGGTTATTCGTAATGTCCTCTCTCATGATGTCGGGCTCATGTTATGCAGGTGGCAGAAGTGTTTCAAATAACCGTTATATTGAAAATTTTCTTGTATCCCAAGCCTATGCTCCAATTTTATCTTCAATTCATAAATTTGTATTGAGCTCTTGAATTCGTATTGTTAGTCAATTCAAATTCGTCTGATACCAAATTAGTCATGTCTTATTTTAAATCATCTATAAGGTATGTTTATAAAAAATTTATAGTATTTTAAATTCGACTTTTAGAAGAGAACACTCATTTTTCAACAATCAGAATAAATTTTTTTTTGGGACCTGGGGAGTTCTGTCGGAGTTTTTATTAGTGAGAGCTTATGTTGCAGGAGCACAGAAAATTTTTTCCGAGAGAAAGCAAAACGCTAAAGTTGAGTTGTCAAAATGACAGTTGTAACCCCAACGTGAATTTCCTTGATTTTTGCTATCAGCTACTTGTTCCTTTTTCTTGTTTTGTCCATTTGTCTCTTTATTACTCTCTCTGTCCCTTTTTAAGTGTGTTGCCTCATAATTTCAATTTATTTTCTCTCACATCAATTTTTACATCTACTTTCCACTACTTACTTTTATCAATATAATAATATCCACTAACTTTTCAAAAAGAAAATCTACTTTTAAGGGCAAAATAGGAAATGTACCCACTAACTTTTCAAAACACACACTTATTAAGAGACAACCCAAAATGAAAATGTCTACACTATAAAAGGGACGGAGCGAGTACATTTTTCATAGTACAGTTCGACTCTTCGCTAAATGTATGATCTTCATCGTCGGAACCATAAAAAACATAAGGTTTAGTTCAATTAACTTGATTTTGGCTTTTCAATTTTTTAACTTTTTATAGTAGATACATGTAAGAAGAATGATCTGTTTCTGAGAGCATCTCCAACCATGGAGTTTTCCTTCAAAATAAAGAACGGAAGTGACATATTAAGGGGAGATTTTGTAATTTATGTCTTCTTTTGCTCAAAAGGTTATACTTTTTGGAGGGACCCATCCTCCTTTTTGAAGAATTGGTTCTTCAAATTTGTTTTGGTTCTTCAAATTTGAAGAACCAAAATAAATTTGAAGAATGGATGTGACAAAAAGGAGGATGGGCCCCTTCAAACAGTACAATTTTTTGAGAAAAAATGGGTAGAAATTACAAAATCTCCCATTTATATGTCACTTCCGTTCTTCATTTTGAAGATTTGAAGAGTGGTTGGAGATGCTCTCAAAAGCCGTAAGTAAAAAAAAAAACAGTTTAGTAAAACAAAATTATTCAATCATCGTTGGACCAACTATCTTTATTTGCACCTAGTATATCTCGTACTATGCACGATAATGGTCTGTTATTGTGTGATGGAAAATTGGAAACAACTTTTGTTGCGTAATTTCTGACACGTTAATACCTCAAAGTTGTACCAGTGTGTTTGTCACACGTTCACTTTAATATTTAGATATTTTTAGCCCAATAATTGTTTCAAAAATTATTTAAAAGCTAGATTACGATAAGCTTTTAAATTCTTATTATAAGAATCATCTCTTGCCGATCACTAATTTTTTAACAAAAGCTGTCTATCGATCAAGTTTTTTTTCGACAAAAATCAATTAAGGAAAAGAACCCAAAATATTTAAGAACTTTCAGAAAAATAAATCAATGGTAAAGTTAGGGAAATGAACATTAGACAATGGATGGAGCTGCTCTGATTTTCCAGTTATTGGATAGTATACTTTTGAATGTTTTTTGTGAATTAGTAATGAAGAGTAATCATCGTAACTCAAGTCAAATTCATAATATCCGTCTGCCACTGATTAGATGTTCCTTGATTAGATATATAGTACACATCAAACACCTAAGATTTGTCGAAATGATTTAAGGAGTCACGTACAAGAGCTGTTCTTCTTTGGTGGTTGGAATTCAGAAATTGCTTTCACATTTGAAAATGTCTCTCTCAAATCTTGCAGCGCTTGTAAGGGCATCTGCAACCAAGCTCTAAAACACTATTTTAGAGGTCGGATGTGATATATGGAGGGAAAATTTTGTAATTGGATCTTTCTTTTATAAATTTTTTTTATACTTTTTGGAGGAACCCACCGTCCTTTTTAGAGATTTGGAGACCAAAATGGAGGTGTGAGTCTCTATATTTGGATACCCAAAAACAAATTTAGAGACCCAAATCTCTAAAAGGTACAATGGGTCCCTCCATAAAGTACACAAATTTAAAGAATAAAGAAGGTAAATTACAAAATCTTCGTTTGATATGTTACATTTGATCTCTATTTTGGAGGTTTAGAGTTTGGTTGCGGATGCCCTAAACGTCTGGTATTTAACTCCAGAAGAAATTCTTTTAAAAAAAAAAAAAACTACTTTTTGACTCAAGTTAAGGTCTTTGGTCCGATGAATAAAGTATTCTTCGGTAAACGTGATGTGTTTTTTCCGAACATATCTTATCTAGCTACCGTTCATCTGTAAAAGATGCATACATGAACTAGGAAAATTATTCACGGAGTGATTTCGAGGCACCACCACATGATGACCTAACACTTTTGTAGTGATTAGTGAGCAATCACAGTTTACCATTTAGCAATCCACGGTCTGAATTATCTTATACAAAAGATAAATATCTTACATATTACATATAGGATAATTTCATTTATTCCAGACCATTAGTTGCCAAATAGATGGCCGTGATTGCTCACTACATGACCGTATTGCGCAAGCTCACTATAGGACCCCAAATCCTGCAAGAGTGTATGGTGAAAAAGGGTGGACACATGATTCTTAATGTAGAGGGACCAAATTAAATGTATTCATAAATTAATTACAAAATATTATCCTTATACACTAATAATACATTTTTGAGGGGGATCTTTCTTCAAAATTTAAAAATATAATAACTAAAATATAATTAAAATAATGGAATAATTCAAAAGGAGCAGCGACTCGAGCCCCCGCATGAACCCCTTAAATCCACTCCAAAAAAAGACGTTATAACACAATGTGACGGTGACCAAGACTCTTGAGTGGAGGTTGTATGTACAATACTCCATCTACGTTTATTCAACTCTTTATTTTTTTTTTTGATTAATTCAACTCTTTATTTTGTTGTCCTCTACATCTTCTATAATAAATTTAGAAAACGTTACCACCTGTTTTTATACTTATATCAATCTTCGAGGAAATAGACAACAAGTGTGAATTCGCAAATAGATCGTCTATATTTATAAGCGCACATGTAACGATATCATGAAGCTTACACGAGGAATAGATTTGATTTTCTCTCTAATATTTCATGCACTAAGAATCTTCAAAACGAATGACAATCATTAATGTGACTTCATGGTGACACTCCGGGCCCCTTTAATAATCTATCAATTTTGTTACTATCACAAATACTTGCACACACTTCTTTTACCTAACCAAAGAACAAAACCGCAGTTCAAAACAAAAAGGGTAAGAAGCCAACCATAAGCACCCCAACAAAACTAAAACCGCAGAAGAGCTAACACAATCTAACTACCGACCAACAAAAAAAACCTATAGCCAGAGAAACCATAAAGCCACAATACCCTCCCACCAACATGGATCCAAAAGTTGTGAGGTGGTTGAGACTATCTTCGTAAAAATAGAAGAACTCCCACTTTCCCATTGTTTTTGGACCGTGGGAGCTCAGATCTGGTGAAATACATTTGGGTTTTGGTTCCTGGATCTGATCGACGTAGACGAGAGTTTTTTGGGCTACCCATCGGCACTAATGAAGGTGTCTTGCGGGGGTGACTACAGAGGGAACGAGCTACATCTGGATACAAATATTGGTTCATCCTCTCACCAGTAACAAGCGGATTGGTGGGTTCTGGCACGAAAGTTATTTTTTTGTTGTATTTTGTTTTCATTTCTGGTATTTTCGGGACTGGTGTGTTCTTTGAAGGAGTAATAGTTCATTTAGGGTGTTGAATAAGAAATTTTTCAATGCCGAGCGCACATCTCGGCCGTCCAAAAGTGTTTTGGACAACCCAGATTTTAAAGAGAGAAAGAGAGGAGAGAGAGTGAGATAAATCTGGACTGTCCAAAACACTTTTGGATGGCCTAGATCTTGCCGGGCACCATATGGCTATGCCCGCTCGACACTGAAAGTTTTTGTTGGGATGAAACCTGTTTGATTCAGAAGACCAAACAGGAGATTTTGAAGATCCCGTTCGGACGAGGCACCGAGCCATTTGGACAGAAATTGTTATAAGTTGTAAGCGGGTTTTTTCTCGAGGTCTGAACTTGCAGAAGTTTTAGCTCAGACGGTGGTCTAGTCAGTTCGGATGGGCGGGATGGAAAAATACGCGTTTTTCTTTGTGTTTTTAGGGTTCTGATGTACTGTGTCGCCTTACTCTATAAAAGGGACACTTAGGGTGGCCCCATTGTAACTTTGAGCATTATTCATCATAGTGAAATACTCCAACACCATGTGGAGTACGATTTAACAATCAGCTTAAGTCAGAACCACGTAAATCTCTGTATCTTGTTCTTTTCTTGCATCTTATTAGTTTATGTTCTTGGTTTATTCTTCGATTGTATGTGTTAGTCGTGGGTTTGAGCGCTCGACTCCCCACCAATTTTTCCGTTGAATATATACTGTATTTATGTTTCCCAAAACCTTGCTATTTGCACAGATTGGAGAGTACTGACCATGTACAGATGGTCTCGGGGATGCACTTATGGGTCCCACAAAAAAGATCCGAGCCGTTCAATCATCTCAAAATCAAATTCCGAGGGGCCTATGAGGGAATCAATGCAATCGGACGGCCCTAAGTGCTCGATCCAAAATCACCTCATTTCCTTCACAATTTTTTTGAAGGAAATGAGATGATTTTGGATCGAGCACTTAGGGCTGTCCGATTGCATTGATTCCCGCATGGGCCCCTCTGAATTTTATTTTGAGATGATTGAACGGCTCGGATCGTTTGTGTGAGACCCACAAATGGGTTCCTGAGACCATTTGTACATGGTCTGTACAAGGGGGTTGTCCCCATAGATTTACCGAAAAAAAATACATCCTACTCATGCAAGGACAAGAACTTAAGAAGAGCAAGTGAGAAGTTGACCAAAACTTTCCCCTTTTACCCATTTGCTCGTAGTTTTACCTCGTCACAGGGTTGTAGCAGTACCAATAACCACTCTTTGCCAGCAGTTGTACAGCTGCCTTTGCAGAGCCGGCCCTGAGCTAAAGCGAGCGTTGCGGCCGATTTAGGCCCCAAAAAAATTACGAATTACGGGCCCCCATATTTTAGTACTCCTAAGTATCTTTTGTAATAAAAAAGGATTTTGCTAACTTGTGCCCAATGGGCACACAAACAAACAAAAATAACACACACTCCAATACACCTTTTACACTTTCCAATATACTTTTACATATTCCAATACACTATTCACACATTTCAACACACTTTTTCAATTTTAACACGTGTTAGCATTTTCCATAAAAAAATATATGTATATTGTTTTAGGGTTATTTATTGTTTTTTATCGAAAAAATATGTATTAAAAATTCGATAAGGGTACATCGGGGGGGGAGGGACATCCAATCGAGGTTGACTAAAGGAAAAGGAAAGGAAAATGAAACAACAAAAACAAAAGACATCCAAGCAGAAAGCAACTTAACGAAAAACATCCAAGCAGCCGATTCCTAAACAACCACCAAAAGAAAGCAACCTAACGAAATATGGTTATTTATTATTGATGAATAAAAATATTTGGTTTTGGAAGTGTAATTTACTTACTTATATTTTACACATTAAGATTTTGAAAAATGACCTCCTTTTAGTTTTCGTTTTAAGCCTCCAAAAAATCAGGGCCGGCTCTGTGCCTTTGGACAGAGTAATTATCTAGCAAGCACACCATAGGTACCGAACATATGTGTACCGATAGATACAGATGACTTGTGGGATTCATTCAAGGGTATTGCACAAATAAAAATATCTTTTCGAGTGGTCCCATGAGAAATCAAGTCCAAAAGAATACATGCAACTAATTGATCCTATATACCTGTTTTTTATTTAGATTGGATCATTTGTGTGAAACCCTGTTAAGCGTCCTGCAAGCAATTTGTAACCCCTCAGTACAAATATATATGGTCGTTCCCCTTGGGATTTTTGATTGTTTAGTGGTCTTAAGGCACCGACACGGGATGCTCTAACACCTTTTTCCACCGCATATTCTTTTAAGGTTTATATTAAAACCAGCTCTGTAAGAATGTGTGGCGGAGAAAAGTGATTGGCACCACGTGACGGTGGCAAAGGCCATAATTTTTCCTTTAGTTAAGCTTTGCGCTAGTGAGATGTGAATTTGTGAATCATGTGATAGGTGGAACCGTGGAAGACTTTGAGGCTCTGTTTGGAACTTAGGAAAGAAATGAAAAAGAAGAAAAAGTAATTAAAAAAGAAATGAGAGATAAAATTGGAGAGAAATTAGGGAAAACTTTGCAATTTTATGGAAATTTTCCCTTTCACTTTTGTAAGAATCAACAAGTGGAATATAAATTTTTTAATTTTTTTCCCTCCTTTCCTTCTCTCCGCTATGGTAAAATTTGTTAGTTTATGAAAAAAAAAATCTAAAACCACACACAAACATTAACACATTACACACACTTGAGTGGTTCTACTAGCAATGGGCGATCATTAATGCTAAGTACCCAGAAGACTTGCACAGAATTTATCCAAAAAATAGCAATGAATGGCTCAGATTCATTTCCAAGTGAATCTGAGCCACTCATTGTTGTTTTCTGAGTAAATTTTGTGCAATTTTTCTGAGTACATAACACTGCTGATGGGCGATATGTCAACGTAGGCGTTGCCGTAGAGGTGTCGAATGGGCCGTGCCGTGCCGGCCCAGCCCATTTATTTCCGTGCCTAGCGTGCTTCGTGCCGTGCCGTGCCGAGCCTATTTAATAACCGTGTCGTGCCGTGCCGTGCTTTTTTGGAAT
>JAXBDA010010246.1:0-10898 GCA_036023075.1 Gaultheria prostrata
TAGTTTTTTTCACAAAAACTGCTCTGATCAACCCCTTCCGAGTGTTTTTTTTCAACGAATCCTCGCGGTGGACCTTAAAAACACCTTTTAAACACATCTAACGGTTTGGATCGTCGAAATTTGGTCCGAAAAGTGTCCAAAACTTGGAGGCCCGCAACTAAGGCTCGTTGAGGGATCACTCATTAGATCATGACTCAATATATATATATATATATATAGGAAGAAGCTCCTATAGGGGCTCCCTTATGTAAGGGATTTTTTGTTCAAGATTGAATTTCGACAATCCAAACCGTTAGATGCGTTTAGAATATGTTTTTAAGGTCTACCGCGAGAATTCGTAAAAAAAAAATACCCGAAAGGGCTTGATCCAAGCATTTTTCGATAAAAATGTTATACATAGCGTTTTTTCAAAAACTGATTGGATCAAGCCCTACCGGGTATTTTATTTTTTACGAATCCTTGTGTTGGTACTTAAAAACATGTTTTAAACACATCTAACGGTTCGGATTGTCTCGGATCATTGAAATTCAATCTCGAACGACAAATCCCTGACATAAGGCTTATGTAAGGGAGCCCTTATAAGATCCTCCTCCTATATATATACGAAGAGGGTCTTATAAGGGCTGCCTTACATAGCTTATGTAAGGGATTTTTAGTTCGAGATTGAATTTCGACAATCCGAACCGTTAGATGCGTTTAGAATGTGTTTTTAATACGTTTTTTATCGAAAAATGCTCAGATCAAGCCCTTCCGGGTATTTGTTTTTTACGAATCCTCGCCTTGGACCTTAAAAGCATGTTTTAAACAAATCTAACGGTTCGGATCGTCTCGGATCGTCGAAATTCAATCTCGAACAAAAAATCCCTTACATAAGCTATGTAATGGAGCCCTTAGAAAATCCTCTTCCTATATACAAGGAGCTTTCAATAAGGGCTCCTTATTTAACTTACCATGCGGACGTCACTGTTCCCGAGGTAATTTTGACGATCCAAACCGCACAATGTTTTTAAAACGTGTTTTTAAGGGCCCCCGTGAGAAATCATAAAAAATACCCGGAAGGGCTTGATCCAAGCAGTTTTGGATAAAAACATCGTTGAAATTAGGTCCGAAAACACGAAAATTGGCTAGGTCCGCATGGAAAAGTGATCTATTCTTAGATTGCCCTCATCTTTCTTAAATCATAAACCTAAATTTCTCTATATGCACCACCCACCCACCACCTTTAGCCATTGTACCCACCACCCAAACCCATCCTGCTCGTATCCGTAGCCTGTTCTAACTTATAATGTTGATGATGTCTGTCTACTGAGTTTGCCCAAGGCCCCAAGCATTGAAGGAGAGGTAGTGGTTTCAAATTGTCCAGAAAGTGACTATCTCATAATCATGCTTCATAAATCATAGAACAAAGAATCCAAATTTAGGTAACTCTTTTTGACATGGATCAGAGGGACATTTGTTTGGATCTTGAATTCGTATCTATTTTGTTAGTTGGAAGGGGATGCACAAATATTGTATAACTATTATTCTCTTTTGTTCAGTATCAAACAGGGGATTCAAATGAGTCCCAAAAATTTCGAAACTACACATTCCATGACCATCCGTCATTACAATTATAAAGATTAGAGCCCCACCCTTGCTCTTCAGCGAATGAAATGTTCATGAAATATGCTGATTAACTACATTACTATTTCTTAGTAGACCAATCCCAAAACTTATTCTAAGGTCAAGAAACGTAAGAAATCCTCAAAAGATCAATGGTTCCACCCTTCTGAAAACTAAGAGGGGATGCCATCTACTACTAAAATACAGGTTTTTGCAAAACCACAGCAACCGTGCTGCTTAACCCTAAACCCTAAATTTTTGAAATTTTGAGATTTTAAAATCTAAGAGAGAGAGAGAGAGAGAGGATACGAACCCTGGTTTGAAATCGAACAATGAAGAAACAGGTTAGGGTTAGGGTTTAAAACGAACCAGAGAGAGAGACGAGAGAAGAGAGAGAGAGAGACGAGAGAAGGGAGAGAGAATACGAACCGTAGGTTTTAAGGCAAGATGATGGGTGGTCTTCTTTTTCTCCGATCGATCGATCGTTCTTCTCTTCTTCTCGGTCTTCGATGGCCAACAAAATGCATCTTCGGTTTTTGAGTTTAGAAAACAAAAGGCAAAAGTAGGGGGATATGAGATTTTTGACTTCTCATTCTATATTTTCCCATTTTGCTTAACATAAAGATCTACAAAATATATTCTGCACATATCTCCAAACACTACTCGTGTTACAAAATGTATTCTACAAATATTTTCCAAAACACAACGAATTCAATAATACATTCGTGTTTGAGAGCCTCAATTTCAGCTTTTCATTTTTTACTTTTTGGCTTTTTGAATTATGGAAAGAATGTATTTTGAATAAGGAAGCGTGCTTGGAGAAATATGCAGAATGCATTTTGCAACAAGAGTGTTTGAGAGATAAATGATCAAAATGAATTATGAATTGGTAGTTTACTATTTTGCCCTGGTTTCTTTATTACGGTATTAAAATGTGTACGGATATTGCTTTTAGCAATTTTTTAAAAGTTATATTGTGAATTTTTTTTTTAATCTTATTCAATTTAAAGTCTCCAACAATATTGATATTTTATTGGTAATTAGTAAGAAATACCGATTTGGTGCCCCAATATCCTTATATGCCACAAGATTTTTGTGAGGCACGTGTACCTAAGTCATACAAAAATGTGTGGTAAGTAAAGGTGTTGGGTCATCAAGTGACGGTGCTTCAAGACCAGCCACCAAATAATTTTTCGGGTGAAACCACTTTAGTATTACTTAGCAACTGCCTCAAAATGGGTGACTGAGATATAGCATGTCATTTTTAACAAATTCAATTACATATCTCTTTAATATTTCAAATAACATAGTAGTAAGTTCATTAGTACCTACATATTACTAATAATCTAAACCATGCACTGTTTTCTAAGAAAAGTTCTGCGTGCACAACATTATTGAACTAATTAAGAGGTTAGTTCATGTCCCACTGTGAGGAAATTATTGACACTTAGAGGAGAAAATTAAAGAAAAATTATGTCCATGTCACTACTTCTAACACTGGCTAAGTGATGCACAAGTGGCATACAGGTAATGGTTATGTTGATATACCAATTTTAGGAATTAGATATCTTTCGTGTCTTTTTTTTCCCCTCTTTTTGTCATACCAACTATGTACGGTATTCAACTCATTTTTAGAGGATTTGAACACGCAGCTGTACTTAATACTGCTAGTTTGGTACAAAATAACTAGGCCAATCGATCATTCGCCCTTGTTAGATTTCTTTCATGTCAACAACTATGAATGATCTGAGCCATTAGATCATCGTCAACGATGACAAAACTAGGAGAATTTATAGTGATTGACAAAATGAGTATCACATATTTGCAAAGATAATCCAGGACCGGGCTAAGAGCATAAACAACATATACGCCATACGAACAAAATAAGATATAATGGAGAGATGGATCCAAAAACTCAAGCTGCAGCAGATGAGCTATGAGATTCGGTATCCTTACATTGCGTACAGTACTTCGGTAAACATAGCGTGGCACTGTGCTTGATTTATTCCTTTTTTTAATTGATTTTATTTACCCCACTTTCTCTCTCTCTCTCTCTTCGCCCTCTTTCTCCGGCCCCACTTTGTCTCTCTCTCCTCTCTTTTATAATATTATTTATATAGAAAAATGGTAAAGTAGATGGAAAATGCTACTCCCTCCTTCCCAAATTTTTTGTCTAGTCCGTAAAACGAGGACCTAAAAATAATAAATTTTAAAAAAGAAAACTTTCAAACTTTTTTCATAAATTAAGAGTACTCATTGATATCTAGTGAATTGTAAAAAAAAAATTGATTAAGAGTACTCATTGATATCTAGTGAATTGTAAAAAAAAAATTGAATTTTTTTTGAAAATTTTGTATTATTTTTAAGTTCTCGTTTTGCGGACCGGACAAAAATTTTGGGACGGAGGGAGTAAAAGAAGTTCCGTGGGCTTCTGTTAAAGTTTAAAAAGTGTATTAGAGTGTGTGAAAAGTGTATAATAGTGAATGAAAGTTTATTGGGAGGTGTAAAAAGTGTATTGGAAGATGTGTTCTTTTTGTCTTTTCATGTGCTTAATGGAAGCTCTGTGGGCTTGCGTTAGCAAGACCGAAAATAGATATGTATTGTTGGAGTATTGATAAAGATGTGTGTAGGTAAAATGAAAATTATGCACTGTTCACTAGTATTTTTAGAGAAGTGTTGTTGCACTTGCTCTAAAGGGACAATCGCTTGTATCCAGTTCACTTTTTTTTTTTTTTTGTCATTCGATATACATCGGTGGGGTTAGTAGAGGAGTTAGTGAGTTAATCTAGAGGGGTCTAGAAGCTATTCATAACCCTAAATCCCAAATATATCTGCCAAGACTTGAACTCTAATCTCCCTTATGAGAGAACCATGATATAATCACTAGTCTACAAACCTTATTGTATTCAGTTCACTCTAGTGCACTGAAAACATTGTTGTTCAAACTTGTTAATTCACCATGTGCCTTAATTTGATGATTCGAACGGTTTATCATTTAAGTTTTCATTAGTCAATTAATTGACCAATGAAAAAAATAGTGTGTCCCAGACCACTTGAATGATATGCACTGGATATCCAATGTGTTTTTTTGTACTGCATGTAGTACTGGATCCAATATTGTCTATCATTATCAAGTACGTTGTTTTCTAATAAAAGTTTGATGTTATCCACAAAAAATAATGATTGAAGTGGTATAGAAATATGTAGCTAATAATGTAGCATATGATTTGACATATTAACGAGATATAATTGAATTTGTTAAGCATGTCGACAAATAGTATCTGATCAACATGAATTTTGAGGCCGTTGTTAATTTAATCATAATTAAAGTGGTTTCACAAAGAGCATCTCCTGCCCGACTCATTTTTTACTCAAGTTCGGGTGAAAATTTGAAGCAAAAGTTGTATTTGGGTATGCCGTCTCCACTGTTAAACTTTTTTTTTTTAGTATTATCCAAATCTAGTATTTCTTAGACTTTTCTTCCAAAATTTGAGTTCAAACGACACATTTGTAAATAAGAAAGTGTTAAAGAGGTGTTTGAGAAAAAAGAGAGTATAGATTTGGGTCTCCCTTCATTTGGTTAAAAGAAAAAGTAAAGCTCAAAATGGGTAGGCAAAACGGTACGCCAGCATGAATTGAAGATGCACCAAGATGATATGTACTAGATCTAGGGGTGGGCATCGTGTTTTTTTTGTCGTGTTTGTATCGTATCATCTCGTGTTCGTGTCTGAATTCTCTCAATTCTAACCCGACTTGTTTAGTTTTTCGTATTATCGTGTCGTTTTACAATCGTGTTTTGTGTAAAAAATAACCAACTCTAATCCATTAACTTCTGTCGTGTTCTCGTGTCATATCGAAAATTCCCACCTTAACTGGATCCAATGTCTTTTTTTTCCTTGAGCGGCACTGTATCCAATGTCTATCATTCTCAAGTATGTTGTTTTCTTAAAAAAGTTTGTTGCTTTCTAAAAAAATCATCATGTTTTCTTAAAAAAAAGTTGATGTTATCAACAAAAAAAAAAGTTTCAAGTCCCATGAGGGGGGGACCACATCCACATGAGGCAATTCATATATGGTTTCTTACAAAACATTCGCACGCAAATGATCCCCTTTCTTGTGCATTTTTTTTGTCGTTATTGAGAAAAATCTAATCTTGCCAATTTACCCTTGTTCTTTAATCCAACCACTTTTTAATCAGTGTTTTAAATCACTCCAAAGTAGTTTATCAATTTACATGCGAATATATTAGTCTGTAGTTTTTTGAGTTTGTTCAATTCCACCACTTAATGGTGGATGCAGAATTACGAATTTGACCTAGTTTATGAGAACCACTCTTCAGTAATTTTACAAAAAAATTCAAAAGTGTACTATAAACAGGAAGAAAATTGGAGGGAGTGAAGGGGCCGCCTCTAAATGAGAGTGGTGGCAGGGGCGGACCGAGGGTTGCGAGTGGTGGCAGGGCCAAACAGGAAGAAAATTAAAGCTTGTGGGTGGCTCGTAGTTGGTCAATTGAACAGCCTAAAGTCTTTTATTTTTTGTATTTGTTAAAACACTTTTCCCTATACTATAAACACCCATGAATGCAGATAATTTTTTTGTTTTAGGTCAAAATAAAGTACACACTCTTAATAACAAAAAATTAAAAAATAGAAAGGAAAAAATATTTACTGGTATCCATATCGTGCTCTAGCTTTTCTTAGAAGAGAGATCAACTCTATATCTCAAAAAATAAGAGCTAGCATATATCGAAAAAGATCCATGTGAATCTATTTGCCACACAATTTACTATAATAAAGACTAGTAAACTAATGTATTTATGCGTCGGTTTAACTTTACTTGGCCCAAAATATCAAATTTGTCGAGAATGTGCAATTGTGACATCTTTTATATTTTTGCAATATTTGGTCATTCACACTAATTTATGAATTTTTTGTATATATTCTTGAACACACTGTTAAAAATTCCTAGAGCCGCCACTGCTGTAATTGGTTGGGATGGATTGTGGTCAATTGTTGTAATCCACTTCGAATAGTGTACAACAGATGAAATCAAGATTCTCTCAAGCGATAACTTATCATGAGAAGTTTACGTGTGGTACTTTTGTTTTTTGGTACGGAAAGGTTTGTTTAGTTTGAAGTATAGCTATTGAACTGAGTCCTCACCATCGGATTATCCGGTTTCCTTATTAGAACATGTGTAAGAGCCTCTTTATTTGCACAACTTTAGGCAAAGTAGAGAACTATGCCAAAAAATTCTCCCTACAGCATATTGTCTACTCTAACGGCCTGTTTGGATGCATGATTTGCACCCGGATATAACAAGCAAGTGGACTTGTTATCTCGGGCCCACCTCATATCCGCCGTTTGGTGCCCCTTTCTTCTCCCTGACTGGTTTACTGTTTAGAGTGCAAATCCACTTGCGGGGGTGATTTGCGAACGCTGACTTCTACCCTATCATTGGCAAATCCGGGTGTTTTTGGTGTTTTTTGGTACGATTTTACCACTTTAAATTCAGGGTAATGTACGCGTACAATCCAGATCTGATCAATAGGGTTCGTTTTTTGAAGAGAGAGAAGAGAAGGAAGTCGCCTTTTTCAAACTTGAGCGACTCCATTGTTGCTCATCTTGGCCTCTTCTTCGACCTATTTCAGTCAGGTATACTGCGTACTCCATTGTTATATTTATTGTAATTATAGTATGATTAATCTATATTGTTTATTAAAATAACAAACTGGGGGCAATTAAGTCATTTGTCCTCTTATCCTATCAAATCCACCCTCCAAATCCCCCTTCTCAAAATACCATCCAAACACCTCATATACAAATCCACCCTTCTTAGAACGTGGGCCCACCCTCATTACAAATCCACCCTCAAATCCGTCCTCATTACAAGTCCACCCAAAATCATCTCCAGCTTCCAAACGGGCCGTAAAGTTTAGTACAAAACCTCGGCAAAAGAAAGAACTATTCCCGACCAATATAGTTTTTAATTGTTTTTTCTGCAACTCTCTCTATCTCTCTCTCTCTCTCCCTCCCCTGTCCCCCTTCCTCCCTCCCCTGTCTTTGATTCTCTTCACTAACACCTGGAAATGGTTATAGAAAATAGTAATATTAATAGAGATGTGAGTAGGTAAAATGAAAATTGTACATTGTTCACTACTCCGTCCGGCCCAAAAGTTTAGTCCCTGTTACTATTCTAACTTGATGAAAAAAAAGTTTATATCTTGTAATATATAAGACTTTATATATACAATATAGATCTTATTTGATAGATCTCAATTAGTTTTATTAAATAAATTTTTTGAAATCGTAAAAATATTATAAATTGAAAGATATAGACAATTGAAAAGAGAATGGAAAAAGTGAAAGTGGACTAAAATTTTGGGATGGAGGGAGTATTATTTTTGGAGAAGTGATACTGCACTTGCTCTTAAGGACAACTGGATGAGCTAGTCTATATATTTTGATTGGGATCAATAATATTATCTGCAATGGTTTTGAAAAAAAAGAAGAAGCGCAAAATGAGACCATCTTAGTCCTACTTGACAATTGTAGCCATTCATTTTGTATGCCTCTATGTTTTCAACATCTATGCAAAACAACAAAGTAACTGAATGTGGAGGAATCATAATCTTCACAATCCATTGATGGTCTAATTGATCATAAGACCGATGCGATTTGAATGGACCGTTCTATACGTACCGACCGGAGGATACCGATCACGCACAGACGGCGCCGAGGACCCACTTGTGGGTCCCAAATGGTCAAATCCAAACCGTTGATTCATCTCTTGACCTTGAATGAAATGGTGTGATTTTGGATTAAGCTCTTAGGGACATCCGATTTCATAGATTCCCATGTGGGGCCTTTCGGAATTCGATTCTGAGAAGAATCAACGGTTGGGAACCCACAAGGGAGTCCCACGGCGCCGTCTGTGCATGATCAGTACAAGGGTGGTCGGTACCCTTTGTATTTCCGCGATTTGAATTAACAAGCTCTTATCAATACTCGATGAATGCATTGATTACAAATAAACGGTTGATTAACTCGTCAAGTGGAGGGTGTTATTTTCGTTACAAGAAATGATACCAACACGAGAGAATCCACACTAGAATTGATGAGTGTGGGAGGCGCTTCAAAGGAGTTACACCTTTGGTTATTCTGGTTCGGTTCGTAAAGGTGGAGAGTTGGATGAACCTTGCTGGAACCCTGAGTGATGGCCTGAGAAGATGACTTGCACACTGACCGTCCGTGTAAAGACTCGTAAATTTTTTTTATTATTATTATTTTTTCGGAAATGACATTGGGGTAATGTGTGGAAATGTGCATAATGTAAAAGTGATGAGTTTAAGTGTGTTTTAAGTGATTTGGGGCCTCATTGCATTACACAAGTCAATACGGGGGTGTGTGGTGTAATATCACTTGTTAGGTGTTAAAAGAGAGGTGTGTGGGAGAAGTCTCATATTCCCTTTTTGTAGAAAATTTCCAGCAGCCCCCCCTCCTCTCTCTCTCCTCCATTTTTGCTCATTTGAGCTCAAATTACTCCCTCATCATCAAACCTCTTCACCAATAGACCAAAGATTCATCATCTACGCGTGTTTGGGAGCCCGGAGTACCATCTTTTTGTACCGGGAGGGGCAAAAACATGGAAGCCCAAATTGGGGATCTCAAAATTTATTTTTTTTGCTTGATTGGAAGCAAGACCTTGAGGTAGGGGTTCCTCTTTCAATTCTCAATGTAAATTTGATGTTTGTGTGTGTATTATCCTCATACTTGTTAAATTCCTCTTAATCCTTGCTTTGAGCCCTTGTGGAAGCATTCTAGTCTTATCATATTGATATTGAGTTGTTCCATTGATTTCCTAAGTGATTCTCTAGTAAATTTGTGGGTTTGATTTGAGTTGGGTTGAAATCCCTCACCTTGGGTGAAAATCTGCTAGAACAGGTCACTATTCACGCTTTTTGGGCAACTTCAATGCAGAATTGGGAAAAGTGTAAAACTACAATGTTGTAGCTCTTTAAATTACCTACGTTTTGATATATAATACGTCCAAAACGGAGTTCGGTGTGAAAAGTTATGGCAAAAATACCAAGACTGTTCAAAACCTGCTCGTAATGGGTTTGTATCGATACAAAACAACTTTGTGTCGATACCAGAGGGGCTGTCAAGATTTTGGACCCAGTGTATCGATACACCCTCATGTGTATTGATACATCGATACAAATGGCCATTTTGGCCAGGATCATGTTTTGGTGATTCCTTTTGATTTCTTCAGGCATTTGCTTGGTATAACCATCCTCCGAACCTCGTCTCTTGTTCCGATACTTGTTTCGGACCTATTCGCTTATACGATAAGATATTGTTGAGTTTTCTTGATTGATTAACGTTATGTTTTACGCTGTGTGGGCCTGCTTGATCGAATTAGATAAAAAAATTGTGGATTGAATTAACATCGAGGGGATGGGTGACACGATGACATGATGACACGAATACGTGGTTTATGTACTTTAAACTGAAAATGAGTAATTGAATGAATGATACGGGGTCGAAAGATAGCCCGGAATGATACTCGGTCCGTCTTATGGACGTGTCGCGAGGAATATTGATACTTGGGCCGTCCTATGGACGTGTCACGAGGGATGTTGATACTTGGGCCGTCCTATGAACGTGTCGCGAGAGATATTGATACTTGGGCCGTCCTATGGACGTGTCGTGAGAAATTTCTTAAAGATTTGATTAAGTAAACACGCGACACAAGAATATGACAAATTTGACAGGATCCGAAAGGATATGCTCGGAGTATAGTGAATTGATTTAAATGAAAGAGATACGTAAGGTGGGTATCTTGGACACACACGACGTGTCGGGTACGTATCGAGTACAATGAGCTAAAGGTATATATATAATGAAAAGTTGGGTACGTATCGGGTACGGCGTATTGGTAGTAAGGGAACCCAGTGACTTTATTATGTATAATCTATTCTATTGTTTCCGCATTAGTCTTATACTCGTTATGTGATATACTTGCTCGTTCATTTCATTTGCATTTAGCATTGGTTATACGTGGGTACGTTTAGTACATATGGACACATGAAATATGTTGGAAGCTTTGGAAATGTTTGGTCTTGTGACGGGTATTCTTTATTAAGTACGCATTGGATAATTGGTTCTGACTAGTGAGAGTTGATGGATGTACTTGATGAAATTGAAGGAAATGCTAGGATGTTTTCGGGCTAACAAACATAATGAAATCGTAACTACTAGGAAGGGAACAGAAAATATATGTTGAAAGTTGGG
>JAXBDA010010247.1:0-10890 GCA_036023075.1 Gaultheria prostrata
CTCACGTGGGTTCGGACGGTCACTCGCTCCAAACGGATCACAATCATTCTCATCACGATCATTTTCATAAAGCACTCACGTAGGTCCGGACGGTCACTCGCTCTGAACGGATCACAATCATTCTTCACAAGCACTCGTGTAGGTCCGAATGGTCACTCGCTTCGAACGGATCACGATTATTCTCATAAAAAACTCACGTTGGTCCGGACGATCACTCGCTCTGAACGAATCACAACCATTCTCACAGATATTCTTATAAGTCCAAACGGTCACACACACACTCTTGTGATTCCGAATGGTCACAATCACTTTCATAAATACTCTCGTGACTCCAAACAATTAGAAGCACTCTCATTAATCCAAACGGTCACTCTGCTCCGAACGGATCGCAAGCACTCACACACTCCGAACATTCATGGTCATTGCCCCTGAAAGTCCTCTCTAGCAATAAAACTCTGTAGTCTCAATTCATTTGTAGCACACCCACTATTGTGACCCTAGTGGTCAGTTTTATGTTGTGATCCCCAAGTGGTCAGCTTTATGTTGTGACCCAAACGGTTATACCTGTTTCCACCCGAGTTTTGAAATAGATTTCGCGCCCTAGAATTTTGAGATAGATTTCTCACTCAACGATTTGAAATGGCGCTTCCCGAGTCATCACAATCTTTAAGTCCTCCATGGCATTTACCAAATCTTTAAGTCCTCAATGGCACCGCTTTAAATCTCTAAAGTCTTCTATGCTGCTAGTTAAATTTTTAATGACACTTTAAGTCCTCAATGGCACCAGTTAAAATTTTTAAATCCTCGATAAATTTTCTGAAAATCATATTTAAACCCTCCAAGGCATTTAAATATTTTTTTGAGATCATTCGGAAATTTTCATGTAAGCCCTCTACGGCGTTGATTAATTTTCAGAAATTATTTTAAGTCCTCTACGGCATTGATTAAGCCTTTTACATAATTTAAAAGTTTTTATGTAAGCCCTTACACGACGTTTGAAAGTTTAATGTAAGTCCTTACACGGCATTTAAAAGTTTTCATGTAAGCCCTTACATGGCATTTAAAAGTTTAATGTAAGTCCTTACACGACATTTAAAAGTTTTCATGTAAGCCCTTACACGGCGTTTAAAAGTTTTCATGTAAGCCCTTACTCGGCGTTTGAAAGTTTTATGTAAGCCCTTACACGGCATTTGAAAGTTTTTATGTAAGCCCTTACACGGCGTTTGAAAGTTTAATGTAAGCCCTTACACGGCATTTGAAAGTTTTTATGTAAGCCCCCACGGCGTTTGAAAGTTTAATGTAAGCCCTTACACGGCATTTGAAAGTTTTTATGTAAGCCCTTACATGGCGTTTGAAAGTTTAATGTAAGTCCTTATACGGCATTTGAAAGTTTTATGTAAGCCCTTACACGGCCTTTGAAAGCCCTTACACGGCGTTTGAAAGTTTAATGTAAGCCCTTACACGGCGTTTGAAAGTTTAATGTAAGCCCTTACATGACGTTTGAAAGTTTTTATGTAAGCCCTTACACGGCGTTTGAAAGTTTAATGTAAGTCCTTACACGGCATTTAAATTTTTTTATGTAAGTCCTTACACGGCGTTTAAAAGTTTTCTGTAAGCCCTTACACGACATTTATAAGTTTAATGTAAGTCCTTACACGGTGTTTAAAAGTTTTCATGTAAGCCCTTATACGGCATTTAATCCTTCAAGACATTCGTTGGTTTTGTTCACCAGATATCACTCGTTTTTCCCTCATTGAAAAATGAAGTGGCAATTTTCATGACGGCCCCGCCGAACTACGATTGGTCTGATCCTCACAAACGAGGTACGTAGGAAGCCCTGAACTCGACCAAATTTCCTGTTTTATTGTTTTCCATGCAGTTAGTCAAATTGGGATGTCCGAATCTTCAATACGACTTACACCAACATGATGGTGACTAAGCCGCGTCAAAGAAGGGCAACTGTAGACACCCCAATTTTTGATGACTTGTGCATCCCCAGTGATCAGAAAGATCAAAATATGCCTCGGAAGCTTTGGAACAATGCCCTTTGTACTCGAAACCCAAGAAAAATCTCTTGAATGCAAGGCATACCCTAGACCATCTTCTAGTACTTTTAAAACCCTCTTTTTTGATATATAATATGTCTCAATCCGTTTTGAAATGAGGGAGATATGAGGATTTTACCAAAACGACTCTTTTTCCGACCACCTGAGGGTAAAATTGTCATAACTTTTGATGTACAAATCATTTTGCTTCCCAACCACTTGGGTTAGAAAGTAGACTTAACAAGCTTTCCAGCGGTACCAACCACGCGCAAAACGGAGTTTGGTAGCACCCGGGGCGGCCTTGCGAAATTTGGCCTTTTTATAGTGCCGCGCGGGACAACAATTGGGCCGTACGGTACAACTATGGGCACCGTACGGTGCACTTTTGAAAAATTCAAAAAAAATTCCACTTCCACCGTACGGAACACATAGTTGCACCGCACGGTGCAATTGTGAACACCGTACGACACCTGTTGTTCAGCGCGAATCCAGCAAATTTTCAGCAGCTCTGCAACTCGAATCTCATCATGGTTTCGTACTGGGTTGAAAGGCTACCCCGTAGCTCATCATACTTGCGTGAAGGAATTGGTTAGCGTGAAAGATGGTCGGTTCTCCCTCGTCTATAAAATCCAAGCTCCGTTGCCGATTGAAAGGACCGGAAAAATTTTGAACAGAGGAAGAACCTCCATGAAAGCTCTCCCTAAAGCTCTGGAAAATTTTGTTCGTGCGATTCTTAAGCTCCTACTACCACTATAAAATCTCTCCCACACCTATTCTAGTAAACTCAAACACTCATACCCGTAACTTCCATCATCGGAGAAGAGTTCGTTCCAAAGGTATAAACTATTTTTTTCAAGCTATAAGCTCCTGAGCGGTTCTTGTTAGGTGTAGGGTGGCTCTTATGCTTTCCCTGAACTTGATAAACAGAGTCTTCAATAAGTAGGAGTAATCGCGTGGTTGCTCTCGCCTCTGGAACAATGACGTGAATACCGTTCGATGTATTCCACGGCATTTGTTTTCTCAGGAGGTACATCTTGATTATTCAACAAAAAGCTTTTGATTTCTAAGGAAAAACGATCAAAATTTGTTGGGTTTTCTGCTGTAAAAAGGTACTCTTTTTATTTTCGGTCAGAACTGAAGTTTTCAAAATCTCAGAGGCTTCATTTGTGCCGCACGGCATAACAGGCGTACCGCACGGTACAAGAAGTTATGCCGCACGGCATAACTGGCCAGAATGAAATCTTCATGCTCTGTTTTTGTTAATGATGCTCTGTCTCCTGCATTTCCTTAGTTTCTTTTATTATGATTAAGTTCCTGTTATTTATTTCTATTATTGTTATGCCCATTGATTTCCTTTATCGCATCATTTTCTTTTATTTATTCGTGTATTGTTTATATGAATAAAGTTTTGCAATAAAATCTTTTCAGAAAAATCGCACAAATATTTAGCACAAAAATCTGCGATTGGGCGATTGCTGCGATTGACAACCAAAACCCTAAACTCCATGACTCTCTCTCTCTCTCTGTCTCTCTCTCTCTCTACTCGATTGAAAAGGTGAAGTCGAAGTTGGAAAGGTGAAGGTGAAGGTGAAGTCAAAGTTGCGAGTAAAGTGTTGACGGACGAATCAAAGAGGTGAAGTTGAAGTCAAGTCTGTTACAACTTGGAAAACATTTTTAGGTATGGGTTATGACTTGTATAGAACGGCTTAGGGTTTTTTGGGGTTCCTACGTTTTCGAGAACACATGGTTGTTCCTTTTTGTCGTGCTGTGGTTTCAAAGTTAGGGTTTTCACCTCTGATTGTATATGAAATGCAATTAAAAAATACATTTGACTCTGGGATCTGGTCGTTCTCTGATTGTTTATTAGGGTTTTGTGCTTTGACTCTTTATGCTCCACTAGAAGTTTGAATTGACATTGTATATGAAATGCAATAAAACAATTAGGGCTTTTTGGGGGTTCCCCAAGTGTTTGCAAAAAAAGCTATTTGTGAAATGCAATAACAAAAGACCCAGCTTACTTGTACACCCTAAACCCCCTTGAAATTTTGCTGATTATTTATGATTTTGTTGATTGCTTGTGATTATTTGTGAAATTTTATGAGCTCTGTGATATGGTAGTTTTTGTTGTTACCACGGTTGCATAAGTTTCGTGGGTGGCTTTTGTGAACATACTTTTGTGGGAGAGGTCCATGATGCACATGCACAAGGGAATAAGAACATACTTTTGTGCTTTGTTTATCTGAGTTTGATTGCTACATGGTTCATTTCCGGATAAGTTGCTCTTACTCTTGTTGTAGAAGAGATACAATATGCTAGATGTGCATATCATCGTTGCAAGAACTAAAATTAGTATTACAAACAAATGTCCGGCAATGCAATATATTTGTCACTTGTCCCTAATAGAATCCAATTTTCTGTGGGCATTCTTCCTTTACCGAGCTTACTTTGGATGCATGTTTAAAGGCTTTAGTATGAAGTATGAACTTACAACATAAATTTTCTCATGTGCACCTCTTGTTGGCACATATAGTTTCAAATTTCTCAAGAAAATTGTCTCAAACGGTCTATGTATATTACATTATTACTATTGTTTGGTGAAAAGTGTAACTTCTAGATTAGTTAAGCTTTGATTGCAACCAAGCAAGCATATTTTGAATAGTTTGTTTTTGTTATTTATGGATTCTTGTGTCATACACTTGGACCACTTACCCCCATCCACATTCTATAATTAAGTAATACTAGTCATAAGGCACTATCTCTATTCTTGTATTTTATTCTTCTGTTTCATTGTTTATTCTTTTATTTAATGGTTTGACCTTTTACTGCTTCAGGTTATACATATGATGGAAGGAGATAATTCACAACGGATCCATTGACGACACAATCCTTGTGTTACAGCGAGAGCACCGCTCCCGTGCCAATTGGGAAGCCAATGTAAGTAACAAAATCCCCTTTAGAGTAAATAAAGAGTAAATAATGCGATGCCGTGTACAAGTTTTAATATGATTTCATAATTTCAGGGGAAGGATCCACGTGAGTCCGATACGATCACTATTCGGCGTTGCGAATGGAAATTTCGTGCATTGGATCCCCCGTCGCTTGCTATTGTAGAGTTGGTTAGGCAGGCTAGACTTTTTGGCATCTAAACATGCAGTACATGCAGTTAGATCTTGGTCTGTTGACGGCACTAGCGGAGCATTGGCGCCCAGAGACTCACACTTTCCATTTTGCTTCGGCTCAGGCCACGGTGACTCACCAAGATGTGGAAATAATAACTGGTCTCCCGGTCGATGGTAAACCGGTATCTGGGAGGACGGATTTGGATTGGAAGACCAAGGTGGAAGAGTTGTTGGGTGTCGATCTTGAACATGCACAAAATTCAAAAAGGAACAAGGTTTAACTAAAGTGGCTGCGGGCTAACTTCAATGGACAAGTAGGGGAGACTGATACGCAAGTTCAGATTGAGTAGAAGGCACGGGGATACATTATGCAACTAATAGGGGGTGTGTTAGTGCCGGACGAGTCATCATCCCGCGTGCATTTATGCTATTTGGGTAAGGTCTATATTTATTGGCAAATACCATTACAAGACACACGTTTTATTGTATCCCTAATTATTGAGTTGTAATTTATTTTTCTTCTATTTTTAGAGTGTCTATTTAAGAAGTGGAGGAAATCAAATATGTCTTGTAACGAAGGACCATGGGTGTCGGTAGTTAGTCAAGGCGCATGTGATTTGCAACAGAGAATTTTACGGAATGATTTGCATGAGATTGATATGCGGCCAAATCAACTTGGAAAGTTTTTTTTTATTATTAGAGAATGCTAGCGCAACAAGGAAAGATTAGATATTCTGACGTTACAAATGGTGGGCCGTGCTTGTCAACAAGGAAGGATTTATGGTAATCTTTTAAAAATGGCAAAGACAGTAAAAGAGTTTCTCTTGGATGTGAGCCGTGCTTCTCAACAAGGAAGGATTTTGGCAATCCTTTTAAAAAATAGCAAAGGTAGAAAAAGATCCTCTTGGATTAAAAACCTTGGATGTTGGGTATGGCTTTGATTATTATGCATATATATCAACTTTCGGCAGCCTTGGGTTTGATTTGAAAAAAAAAAAAAAAAGAGCTGCAATTTTCAGGCATAAGTTTCTTTTGGTCTTGGAGTACTTCTAACCTCATGAATCATTGAGCCTCATCTTCAATTACTCCAAGTATTTTTCAACACTTGATTCAAATAATGGAGTTGCTATTCCAGTGGATTTCTGGGATTATTCGGAAGGCTTGAGTGATTCAAGGCAGCGGTGGTCAAGCACTGGGTGTGGTGAACGTGGATTTGGCAATCGGTTCTTGGGTCAATTGAGAGGATTTTCAATTGTAAGTATAAGTCGATTGTAACCGCACAATATTTTATAATGTTTGATTCCTTCCCTTGGTTTTTACCCTATTCGGGGTTTTCCACGTATATCGCGTGTTCATCGTTTATTTATTGTTTCTATTGTTGCTTGATTATTCGACTGCTAGCAAAATAGGGTTTTTTCATTTGGTATCAATCTGTTAACTGTAAAGACCCGGTTTTTATTAATTATTTTAATGAACTTTTAATAATTTTAATTTGCGAAACAAAAGATTTTAATTTAAATTTCCTTAGCTGGTGGATAACTATATATTATAGATATGGAGATATGTTTGTATTGCATTTAATTGTGTTTAATTTGATAAACCCTACTTGTTCTCCACTCTCCTAATAACTCTCCACTTGCCCACAAATCTATCCCTCCCTATCTCTATCTACTCCACTTATTTACTCTGTATCAAACTCTCTCTTATCTCTCTCTCTATATTAATCACTCCCTCATTCTCTCAATTGTTTTATACGGCTCTCTCTCTTCTCCTCTCATCACGTTTCTATCTCTCTCTCTCTCTCATGTTAATCTCTCCCTTACATTCTCTCTTAAATTATTATATGTAAATTTACTCCAATATCTCTCACAGATTTTCCTTTTCTCGGTGACATTTGAATCACTTACAAACTTCCGTTACTCGCTAAATTATCGGAAGAAAAGTAGGACATTCTTAAACCTAACCATTACTTTAGAATACTGTTTATTTTATGGTTTGTGTGTACATGGGTATACCGTAATTATGTTACTTGAAATCGGATCGCGATCGGATGGGTAGTAGTAGTAAATAAGTGATGACGTTGGAAAAATCGGTAGTGATGCGCTCAGTTTCGGTTATGTTATTTTTCGGCTATTTCTGTTCGGATTCAGGGAAAACGTAAAACATAAAAGTTGTAGATATCAAAAACTTAAGTCATGTCCATATAGAACTCATCTCAATCCGAGGTCTGTAGAATTAGTTATGATTTTTCGAAGTTGACTATGCTGTATGATTTCGGGACAGATTAGTACCCTGACTAAAACCCTACAATGACCCTTCTTAAAGTTAAAATTAGCATTTTCACAAAACATAGACTTTGTTCCAAATTTGATAAATATTAATTCTATCAAGTTTCATAATTTTTGGAGTTAAATTGCTAGTTTTAGCAAATCGAATAAGTTAGTCGTTTTTGTGCTTTATTAAAGTTTCAGATGTTATTGCCCTTATTTATTTGTTGTGTTTGACTTGTGTGAATAATGGCCCACGTGATGCATGAATCCAATTTTTAAGTACATTTTGATCGAATTGTTTAATGTATAAGGATGAATAAATCCAATCGCGAAGTTTGGGGTTGGGACGTGTCCGGTATGGGTCTTGAGCCATGCGCAGTTTATACTTTTAGGTAGCTTTGTTGTCTGAGCGGGCACCGGAAGTATACTGTGGGTGGGAATCAATGCCGAACAGAGATTGGTCGATGTGTGATCAATCATGAGTGATCAATCATGAGCCATACGCAGTATACCTGAGGTGGCTTTGCTGTGTGATCGAGCACCTAAGGCATACTGTGGAAAGGAGCTGGATAGAAATTGATGGTGATGTTGTGACCGGTCGTAAGCCATGCGCAGTAGCTTTGCTGTGTGATCGGGCACCTGGGATATACTGTGGATGGAAGCCGGTGATGGAAAAATATTTGTTGGAAGTGGATATGAGAATAATGAATCTTGTGAATCCAATGTGTAGAAGACTTATGTGAAACTTTGAGTATTTCATACGGTATAAAATTTCTATACGTGTGTATCTGCTGCATGAGTATCTTTAGTAAATGGGTGGCTTAGGGCGCCTTACTGAGTGTAATTTTACCACTCACGATGCTACTTTTGTGGCTCTGGTGTCCCCAACGCCAGTTACAGAAAGAGACGGAGAGCTGCCTGCTGAATTCGAGGCGATGGAGCAGCTAGATGGGTACGAAGTGGCGGAACCATGGCTTTACCAGTAGGTGTCTGGCTACATGGCTTTGTTCCTTTCTTTCATTCGAACTTTTAATAAAGTTTAAGTTTTTCGAACAATGTTGGAATTTAATTTATTTCGGTTGTAATAAGTTAGCTAAACTTTTAGCTTTCCGTTAAAATTTTATTAAGTTTCCTTTGGAATTTTAGTGAAGTTTGCTTTTTATTTAAATAATTTGTGAAATTGATTTATTAATGTACCCAATTTTTGGGGCGTTACATTAACAATCTGTTATAGTTAGTCAATAAATTTCTCCCCCTTTTTGAATGTGAATCCTAATTATTTGTGCAAAAATATTGAAAAAATTGAAAAGGTAAAAAATAGACTTATATGGGTGAGGAAGTCAGATTTGAAACATCAAGCAGATATATATACCAACCCTCTACATGACACAGGATCATCTGGAGTAGTTGACTTCGCCTTTTAAGGCTTCATGTAGTATCCATAGTCTAGGTTGATCATCTCTGCTTATCTTGTCCCTAGAGATATGAATTGTGTCATTTTCTTTTCATTTTATTGTCAAGTTTCATCTATCTATTGCTGTTGGTTTTCATTATTAGGTATTTTCTTATGAAAATCCAAAAACATACCATTATTTTTTTTAAAAAATTCGCACTATAGCTGCCTTGAGGTTTGAGTGTCGAAACATCTTTGATAGTGCATGAGCATCTTATCTAATTTCTTCTGTTCGCTATATTTGGAATTAAATGTGTCATGACACTTGTTTCTATTACTGCCACCTCTACACACGTCAGCGTTAGAGAGATTACTTAACGAGGCCAACTGATTATCATGCACCTGGATATGTCTCGCACTTTTCCTAGGCGATTGACCATTTCTGGCATCACTTTGGATACGGAGGTTTATGTGTCATGCTATGCTAAAGAAACAAAAAGAAAACATACAATTGTTATGCTTGAGATAATGATACTTATCCAGGCGCTCACTAAGTAACCGGATCCATTCGGCTCTATCTAGTCCGAACGTTCGCGTTAAAAAGTGGATAGACTTCGTGAAGGCATGCGTATTGGACCACTTGCTAGTAACCGGATCCATTCGGCTCTATCTAGTCCGAACGTTCGTGTCAAACGGCAGTGGGGTAAAAGAAAATACTTTAAAAAATATATATTAGTAAGAAAAAATGTGTTCCTCAGTTGAGGGGGAGTTGTTTATTTTTTTTGGAATAATTAGTATCGATGGGTGTTTGGTTTGACTTCGTGAGGGGGAGAGTGCTTGACAATCCAAGGGTACATGAGAATTTTCAAATACTTAGATGGTGATCTTAATTTCGTATGACGTGTTTCACACACTCACCGTTGTCATAAGATTTATATGTCATGGTGCATTTACTTCTTCAATATATCCTCGATTGGTATTATTTGATTTGCCCAGGCATGTTAATTATGTTTTGCTTCTCAAGTCTTATGACCACATGTTCATACCTCAGTCAATTTGATGTCGTGTTACGTGATTTTGTCGCATGTGTTTTCTCAAATCTATAGTTTTCCAGTGAGTTGCTTGATTACCTTCAGAAAGTGCTTGAGCACTTTGTTGGGCAATTCCACTGTCGAATTATTCTTCGAAGCTCTTTAAAAATTGCTAGAGAATATTTAATGGGCATATCACCTGGCTTCCCATCTCCTTATTATGCACTTAGTAGGGATTAAAAATATCTTCTTCCTCAAATAGATTTTGTTATTTTCATTTTACAAAAAAATTAGTTTTTTTTATAATGTCAAAAGGAAACAAAATCTGTCGTGGAAGCTTCCTTCTTTTTGTCCATCGTTGTTTCACCCCATTAAAATTTGCTTCACATTTCCAGAAGTTTCTCTAGCCTTTTTGTCAGGCATCTCCATTGCATGTGTCCCATAAAAAAAAACATGTTTACCTTGTCTATGGCTGATACATTTTTTTAGTGCTTCAACTTCCTTATTACTGCTTGCTCTGCCTTTGTCATTCCATGAAAAAAAGGGGGAGACATTTATTGACTAACTATAACAGATTGTCTTTTTAGTGTGCATGTAGCTTCACATGTCGTGAACAAACTGTTAAGGGATATGTTTTATTTGTTGAGTGTGTTTTGTCATGGAAGTGCGAAAGGGGGAGATTTTATGGTCTATATTTAATGGCAAATCCCATGACAAGACACACATTTTATTGTATCCCTAATTATTGAATTGTAATTTATTTTCTTCTATTTTTAGAGTGTATTGATAGGCACACAACATTGCATATTTGGGTGCCTAATTCCCGCACTTTTGATACACTCGCTAGCATATAATCTTTATTTTGTCATGATATTGCGCGAAAGGTGTTTTTGGTTGAACTTCAAGAAAAGCGGAGCAAATGGAGGATCTAGGCGCTCCCAATAATCCCCGGGAGTACCCGAAGGTACCCGAGTACGTCCAAGGCCGAGGGAAATCCGCCCCAAGTCATATTTGAAGTAATCGAGCCATTGG
>JAXBDA010010248.1:0-10889 GCA_036023075.1 Gaultheria prostrata
TCCTAGTACGTGATACTAACTTAAGCATCGGAGGGCCTTTGCCACGAAGGGCAAAGGTACTCTAACGGTTCTCTGTCTTGCAGGTTTAGAGGTACCATACGGATTCCAGAATTCTACCCTCTACAGAACTCCTCAGCGAGCTGAGCCCAATAAAGTATCAACCTTGCTGGTAGCTTGTGATACCAACTGAGCGCCACCTTCCCTAGACTGGAAGGAAACATCTTACACAACACGGCATCATCGTTCCCATGCATGAACATGGCCTGCTGATAGTGCTGGATGTGCATGATGGGGTCGGTGTTTGTTTCATAGAGCACGAATGTGCTGTGCTTGACCTTGCTCGGCATCCTTTCCGTCCTGATCCAATAGGCAAGGGGAGAGGCTGCTATTTGCTCCAGAGCCTCATTTGCTGCTTCTCGTGCCATTTTTGGGCCACCGTCTGGGCGAACATCCCCATAACGGTCCCTGGCCCTCTGCTCATTGGACCCAAATCTCTCGTATCTGTCCCTAGCATGTTTTTTCCCACCGCCCTCCTCGTGGGAGTGGCTCCTCTCTCTCCTTTTTCGTGGAGAATCCTTCCTTCCCATGGACAAGTTTTCCCGTGGCCGACGGTCTTTGGCCCTCCTCGGCCCCTCCTCCCATTGCACGGTGTGTGAACGAGAGTGGAGATCCTTCTCGGCCTCCTTGACACGTTGTTTCAAGTCTTCTACCTCCGGTTCTCGTCGGGCAAGTTGTCGTGCCAACTCTTCGGCCTCTTGCTCCCGCTGATCACGACTTTTCTCGTGGTCGCGAGACCTTTGGCCAGAGTTCCTCCCATCATGTGGGGGACTCCGGCCTCTTCTCTCACCAGAATGGGATCGCTCCCTTTCATACTTTTCCGGGGTCACAGACCGTCGGTGTCGGCCCCTGTACTTTGGTATTTCTTGTATCTTATCGAAACGCTTCGATCCATGGCCCTTCCGTGGAGTGGTGGGGGCCGTGGGTGCTCGTTTCTCCTTCGTTTGGGGCAGCGGCGTGATCAGTCCGTCGTCTCGTGACGTCTCACGCCTACGAGTCGGAAGTATCGATTCTGACGCAGCCATGGATTGATTTTCTTCTTAATCACAAAAAACAAAGCTTTTTTGTGTCGCTTTCCCACAGACGGCGCCAATTGTAGAGGGAAGAATTCTGGAATCCGTTGGGTGCCTCTAAATCTGCAAGACAAAAAACAGTTAGAGCACCTTTGCCCTTCGTGGCAAAGGCCCTCCGATGCTTAAGTTAGTATGAGGATACTAAGTAAGCAAAGAGCAATGCCTATGAATGGGTTTCACAGCGTACCTTTCACCATAGGCATAATGCATGTATTTATAGGTATAGGTTAGCTTGTTGATCAAGGGTCCTCGTTGCCCTAGTTTCCTTATCACGTTAGGAAACCTTTCCTAATAGGACTCGTCCTATTAGGTGCAATTTCATTATTACATTGGTCTTCCATGGTCAATGGGATCCCTTTTCATATAGGACTTATTCCCATATATTTGTGCAATATGACTCTCAACAGGATTCTTCATTCCTTATCCGATATGGAATGCTCACGTCATTCCCTCGAATCACGGGGTACGCTCTTATCACGTAAGCGAGTATTCCAGACCCTTCCAGAGCGCCTTACCGTTTGGTTAGCCCAATAGTGGTGTAACAGTGCTGCCACATAGCTCGGCTATACTGTCGCTGGTCTGTAGATCCTAGGACCGAGCTATTCGTAGCTCGGCCTAACCCTGCACCTTATCGTGGTGCCATGGTGGATAATGTATTGCGCGCCTAGCCTTACTCGTGGCCTCCCTAGCTCGGCTCCCCTGTAGGGTACATCCGCGTTGTTAGGCCGAGCTAGGGCACCCAAGAGGGAGTACGGGTTTTACCCTCTCCACTTGTACTTTGTGTGATTTCAGACTTGTATATCAGCCTTGTATACTGATGAAAATTGTTTTGTTTGTGCAGAGTACGTCTCCACCTCCGAGGACAGAGCATGGGAAGGTATGGCGTGCTGGAAGTGGCCCTATAGCTCCTTCGTCTGACAGAGTGCTTCGAGACCGCCAGTCTTCAGCCAAGAGACCAGGAGGGAGTGCGCCAGGAGGTTCAGCTCCACCGTCACAGTGGGCTTTCAGACAGGGAGAGACAGAGAGCAGTGAGGAGGAGGATACGGGTCCTGTTGAGTCTGAGGAGTTCATGCTATGGGTGCAGAAGAGGCCTCGTACTTGAGTAGGTAGGTCAAGCCTGCGTGCCTGCTTTTTGATTTGGGCGCCTGTTTGCCCATTTTTTCCCTTTCTTTTCATGGATGCGGCCTGCGTGCCGTGGCAGTATGATGATGATGTTGGGCTTGTTTTGCCCTTGGACAGATGCACATTTTATTACTCATGACATGGATGTTTATTTGGTTTTATGAAAATTCGCATTTTTGTTATGTAAAATGACTTACATTAACAAAGACTTGAATCTAAAAACCAAATCTAGCACTGAGAATGTGTGAGACACTGTGGGGAAATGCATGTATAAGAATTTGAAACTGGGAGAGATACGTGAATTGACTCGATAGAATTGGACATTTTTTGGCTTTTTGTAGAAAACTGAGAAAAGAGATGAATGAGAGGAATTTATAGTGTAAATGCCCCATAGCTTGATTAATCACACAAATCCTAAATGTATGTGACAATGCTTGCAAATCCATGAAACTTAAGCAAATCTTTGAAAAACTGCAATCCGGTATGCCGCAACTCGGTTTTCGGCCATCCCGAGCCTTCCAAATGAATGAAAACTTGACGAACCCATAAAACATGCTCGACACATCTTTCCCGAGTTAGAAAACGCATGACACGCCCTTGCTTGAAGTGAATATCCCAAGAAGTTTGTAGAAAAGTTACAAAATCTCGCCCAAATTTTTCGTATCCGGGGTTTTCGGCGTATCCGTCTATCGAGACGTCCTTGAAAATGCCAAACAATTCCTCCACTAAGTCTCTGATACTTACTTTGAGCTGTATGTACAAGAAAAGTGGCCAAAAGAAGCTCGGAATGGGTCCCGGGGGGACAAAATTGGAATTTTGGCCAAGAAATAGCCACTGACACCGTGCGGTGTAGAAATAGGTGCCGCACGGTGCACTTAGGTAAGCCGTACGGTACTGTTGTTCAGTAGGCCCACTTTTGGCATTGTTTCTGCAATCCTTGTCTCCTGTACTGGCTTTTTGCTGTATGTTGGGACGTCCAACAATCTTGAAATGCTGAACCAAGTTCTATTTTGAGAAAGTTTACAAGCCTTGCATTATCCTCGCGTTCCACGATGTGGCACGCTTCCCGAGGCGAGCATTTTTTGAGATTTTTGGACTTTCCTTGCTTGAATGGCTATAAGCAGCCTTGCTTCCATGGCATATTCATCTCAAAATCATTCTCCACATCTCCTTTCACATTTTCCAAATGGCCATTAGTATCTCAGGTTTAGCTCGTTCCTGGCTCGACGAACTCGATGGCCTGGGCTGGCTGAACTTTCGTGACCATAGATTGGCATCAATGCGCTACATTTGGGATGTAACCATATGTCCTGAGTTGCTCCTTGCTGCTGTCCGCTTCTGGGATCTTGAAGTACATGTGTTCCGCTTCGGCCTTCAAGAGCTATGCCCTACGGTGGAAGAGTTTCACGCGTACCTTTGAGGTTTTGATCGAGAGATTCCCGTGATTCCTCTTCAGGGAGTGAGTTATGCTGATGTGCTGTCCTCAAAGCTGAGTTTGAGCAAAAGTACGGCGAGGTCCATGATCCAGGGAGGCGTGCTCAACATCCCGCGTTTCATCAACCAGTTTCGTTCTGAAGGTTTTGCTTTGTGTCTCGTGATCCTTGCGGCATTTTTGTTTGTTCGCTCAAATCATCAGGCAAGTGCGACATTGGTGGGAGTGGCTATGTAGATTGAGGAGCGCAAAGATGTAGCTCTAATGGTTTTGGCTGAAGCTTTGATGGGCTTGGATGGAGTCCACGTTGGGCGGACCAACGTCTTTGAAGGCAGTGTTTTGCTCCTACATGTAGGTTTCTCACTCAGCTCTCCTTTTTCTAGTTTTACCACTCCTTCTCTTTTTACCTTAACCCTTGGGATTAGGCTTTCAATGGAATGTTCACAACAATGTTCCTGGTTGGGTTCAGGTGTTTTCTCAGCTGAAAGAGGACATAATTTCTCGGCGCTTGAACTGGCTGAATCGTCCAACCATGGCGGTGAGCAACATGGGACGTCATCGGGTAGTGCTGGTAGGTTTGACTCGTTGAACCTTTTACATCCCTTACCTCATTCTTCGTCAGCTCGGTGTTAGTCAAGCAGTACCACCTGTATACCCTGAAAACTTTGTCATGCCCAATTTCAACCGTGCAACAATCCAAGACTATCAGCGTACTTGGAGAGAGCGTGTCACTGTTCCCAGAGATCAGTATCCCAGCATTGTGCTTCTGAGGCATTACAAAAGATGGTTGACAAAAGAAATTGCAGCAAGAGAGAATGGAAATCAAATTTGACTTTTGCTTTAGTCTTAATGTACCCGAAATAAATTGCTGACCCATGACATGTTTCATGTGGGCCGAAGCTTTGCTTTTTGTTGTGCTGTTTGATTGTGTGAAAGATTCAGGCTCAACCATGTAATCAAAGAAATTAGTTTGAATAAAAGTGAATTATGAAAATTTTCTGCTTTGATTCTCATTGATTGTGATTGTAAGCACGAATGATGGCTGCGGATAAACTAAAAAGATGTTTCAAAAGATTGCGACCGGTCCTCAATGTGAGGATGCCTACGTATCCTTGAGAAGGAATCAGGTCATGACGTAGTTTATGCATACAATTGTGGCTAAGGTTCGCTCGAGTATTTTCACTCTCCTTTTGTGCTCTAACTTTTGCTTAGTACCGCCCTTTCGGGTTTTCGGTCTAGTAAGCTTTTGATTGCTTTGTCTTGAATTTTGCCTAAGCCGCCCGATGTGGGTTTTCGACTTAGCAGACTTGCTCTAATTTTTGCCTGGCACTGCCCGCCCTTGCGGTTTTCAGTCCAGCGAGCTTCTTTCAAGGGTAGTACCTTTTCAATTGATCCATGTTGACCATTGTAGAGAATTCGTTGCCGTCAAGATCGATGAGCTGAGTTGCGCTTCCTGACAGAATTTTCTTGATAATGTATGGCCCTGCCCATTTTGGCCGAAATTTCCCGCGAGGATTGAAAATTGGAGCCCGGATCTCCTTCAGAACCATGTCTCCTTCTTGCAGATTCCTGGACATGACTTTCTTGTTAAAAGCGCGTGCAATTCGACACTGATACCCTTGAACGTGATACAAGGCTTTGAGCCTTCTCTCGTCGAATAACATGAGTTCTTTGAACCTTACGCTTTGCCATTCAGCTTCCTCGATGTCTGATTCTATCAAGACCTTTAGAGATGGTACCTCAAGTTCAATGGGGAGAACAGCTTCCATACCGTAAACCAAAATGTAGGGTGTTGCCCCTGTCGGAGTAAGGATAGATGTCCGGTATCCCCAAAGTGCTAACAGTAGCTGCTCATGCCAGTTCCTTGCAAACTGAATTGTTCTTTCCAGTATTGACTTGATAGTTTTGTTGGCAGCTTCTACAGCTCCGTTGGTTTGCGGCCGGTAGACAGTCGACTTGTGGACCTGAATCGCAAAATCTTCGAGAACTTCTGCAACTCTACCCTTGAAATGAACACCATTGTCAGACACGAATGCGTGAGGCACGCCATACCGGTAGATGATGTTCTGCTTGATGAAATGAGCGACTTGAACCGCTGTAAGAGTTGTATATGTAGCAGCCTCAACCCACTTGGTGAAATAGTCGATGGCAACCAGAATGAACTTATTTCCGTTTGAAGCAGCCGGGGTGATTTTGCCGATGACGTCGATGGCCCAGGTAGAGAAAGGCTAGGGTGAAGTCATGGAGTGCAGCTCTGATGGTGGTATGTGCATGAGGTTGGCATGAATCTGACATTGGTGACATCTTCGCATATATTCGATGCAGTCGGTTTCCACAGTAGACCAGTAGTACCCTTGTCGCAAGACCTTCTTGGCAAGCATCGTCCCGTTCATGTGAGGGCCACAGACTTCGTTATGGACTTCTTCCATGATTCTATTTGTTTCTTCGCCATTTACACAGAATTTATGCATTCCGCAGTGGGATCTTCGGTACAACCTCCCCCCATAGATAATGTAGTGAGATGCTAGCTTCCGGAGAGCTATCTGGTCCTTTTTGTCGGTCCCAGTCGGATATTCGACCTTTTCGATGAAGTTCCAGATGTCGTGGTACCAAGGAAGACCATTGTCAAGCTCATCGATAGCCATGACATACTCGTAAATGGGCTTGTCCCTTTGTTCAATCATAATTGGTCGGAGCCTGACTCCATTTGGTATCTCCACCATTGAGGCTAGTGTTGCCAAGGCATCAGCAAATCGGTTCTTCAATCGGGGCTCATGTGTGAAAGTGACTACCTGGAATCGTGGAATTAGATCGTCAAGGTCCTTGTGGTAAGGCTTTAACTTGTCTTCCTTGACCTTTTAGTCGCCGTTGGCTTGGGAAACCACCAAGTTGGAATCTCCGATCACTTCCAATCTCTTGACATCGATTTCGAGGGCAGCTTCCATCCCCACTATGCAGGCTTCGTATTCCGACTAATTGTTGGTGACCTCGAAGTTTAACTTGAAAGCAAGAGGGATGTGTGACCCTTCTGGTGAGATAAGCAGAACTTTGATTCTGAATCCTCTCTGGTTGGCAGCCCCGTTGAAATATAACAACCATACATCATTGGTCGTTGTCATGACATTTTCATCGGGAAATTCAAACTCCACACCTTCTGGACCTTTTACCGGATGATCGGCCAGAAATTCGGCGACAGCCCTTCCTTTCACAGACTTCCGAGTCACGTATTTGATGTCAAATTCAGCTAACAAAAGCAACCAGCGTGCCAGCTTACCAGTGAGAGCCGGCTTCTCAAACAGGTATTTGAGAGGGTCCATTTGAGAAATCAGCCTCACTGAGTAGGCCAACATGTAGTGCCTCAGCTTTTTGGAAGACCAAACTAAAGCCCAACAAACCTTCTCTAGGGAGGTGTACCGTTCTTCGCATCCTGCCATTTTCTTGCTAATGTAGTAGACCACTTTCTCACTTCCGCCTTCGCCTTCTTGTGCGAGCATGCATCCCATGGCTGATGGGGTAACTGATAAATACATGATGAGAGGTTGCCCCGGTGCTGGTGGCATCAGTACTGGAGGATTCTGAAGATAACTTTTGATGGTTTCAAAAGCTTTCTGGCATCTGTCGTCCCATTTGAACGGTACACCCTTCTTGAGTAGTCGAAACATCGGCTCGCAAGTTGAGGTCAACTTGGCGATGAATCTGCTGATGAATTGAATTTTCCCGACAAAGCTTCGCACTTCCTTTTCTGTCCGGGGCGGCTCCATCTTGAGAATAGCCTTGATCTTGGAAGGGTCTATCTCAATGCCTCGTGTGGTGATCATGAATCCCAACATCTTCTCTGCTGTAACTCCAAATGTACATTTCTCAGGGTTGAGACGCAACCGGTACTTGCGAATCCTTTCAAAGAATCTCCTGAGTGCGGGTAAGTGCCCTTCTCTTTCTTTGGCCTTAACGATCATGTCATCGACGTAAACCTCTACTTCCTTGTGAATCATGTCATGTAGTAACGTCGTGGCTGCCCTCTAATAGGTTGACCCGGCGTTCTTTAATCCAAAGGGCATGACCCTGTAGTAATAAGTGCCCCACTCTGTGGTGAAAGTAGTCTTCTCACGGTCTTCGGGAGCCATGAGAATCTGGTTATATCTGGAGAGACCATCCATGAAAGAAAGGAGTGCATGTCCAGCAGTATTGTCCATAAGTACATCTAAGTGCGGCAATGGGAAATCATCTTTAGGACTGGCCTTGTTCAGATCCCTGAAATCTACACAAACCCGAATTTTTCCGTTCTTCTTAGGGACAGGAACGATGTTTGCGACCCACTAAGGATATTCTGTTACTATCAGGAATCCGCCGTCTATCTGCCTCTGAATTTCCTTCTTAATTTCCAGCACCCAATCCGAGCTCATTTTCCTCAGCTTCTGCTTGACAGGCTTTGCATCCGGGTAAAGCGGGATTCGATGCTCCACAATCTCTGGGTCGATACCAAGCATATTTGCGTGCGACCATGCAAAAACGTCGTTGAATTCTTTCAGGAGATCCGAGTGGGCTTTGAACTCTTCAGGCGATAGTCCGGAACCAATTTGAACCATTCGCGGATCATTTTCGTCTTTCAAGTTTATAGAAACAATTTCTTCTTTAATAGGCTGAGTATGCCTTTCGTCTTCCCTTCTGATTACACTCTTTTGGAATTTCTTCCTCGAATTCGATCCCCTCATTGTCGGGGTCAACACAATTTATTTCGGATACAACAAGCTAAGTAAAGCCTATTTCATTGATAGCAAATGCGGGGACCCCAGGGGCGTGATACATGAGAGTGGACTCAAATTGAAAAGAAAAATGATGACGCGGGGAAATGACAGATACATGCTCGGGTTCAGACTCAGTCTCGGAGTCAGTGCTAGACTCAAATTCAGTGCTAATGTAAGTGATCCTAGGTACAAAAGTGCAATTTTTATAAACCCCATTGGCATCTACAATGAGTGTAGTGACATCTCCAAGGGCATCCTGGCTCAGCATCATCAGCTCTACCTCCTCGGCAAGCTCCAAATCAGGCTCTAAATCAAACAGCATCGCAGCAGACTCGCCTTCTCTTACATCTATCAGGCTCTCTTCCCCAAATAGCGATTGGAGATTCCGTGAGTCAAGAGTTTCGATCCAGTCAACTTGGAGTACCTTAACCAGTTCTTCCCTCTTCTCGGCTTCATCGTCACCGTCCCAAGTGTCGTCTGCAAAGATTTCGAAACCTGGCAGCTTGGTCTTTGTTTCCATGTCCCAGAATGGCTCTGGTTCTCCCTGGTAGATAGCTTCTGGAGCTTTCACAAACTGAATGGGCTTTTTCTTGGCACCCG
The DNA here is from genome assembly GCA_036023075.1 of Gaultheria prostrata. Classification (NCBI taxonomy): domain Eukaryota; kingdom Viridiplantae; phylum Streptophyta; class Magnoliopsida; order Ericales; family Ericaceae; genus Gaultheria; species Gaultheria prostrata. The sequence continues at coordinate 9,030 of JAXBDA010010248.1, forward strand.
CTTGCACCTTCTTTCCCTTTCTTGGTTCACTGTCAGCTGATTCATAACCGAGACCGAAGCGGTGGTTATTCATCGAAAATTTGGGGAATTCAATCATCCCCTGGTTGTTCAAGCCTAACCCCAGACCGGGTAGGTACTCCATTTTTCTCATCATCTCTAAAGCAGTTGAGCTCATTGAGAAGTGTTCGTCCATCTTCACGGAAGTTCAGCCAACCCAGGCCATTGAGTTCGTCAAGCCAGGAACGAACCAAAGCCGAGATACTAACGGCCATTTGGAGAATGTGGAAGGAGATGTGGAGAATGATTTTTGGGATGGATATGCCATGGAAACAGGGCTACTTATAGCCATTCAAGCAAGAAAAGTTCAAAATTTTCAAAAAATGCGCGCCTCGGGAAGCGTGCCACATCGGGAAACGCAAGGATCATGCAAAAGTTGTAAACTTACCCAAAATAGGATTTGGTTTAGCATTTCAAGATTGTTGGACGTCCTAACATATAGTAAAAAGCCAGTACAGGAGACAAGGACTGCAGAAACATTGTCAGAAGTGAGACTACTGCACAACAGCACCGTACAACACATATATGTGCACCGCACTGTACCTACTCCTATGCCGTACGGCATACTTTGCCATTTTCCGGCCAAAATTCCTCCGGGACCTATTCCGAACCTCTTTTAGCCATTTTTCTTGCACATACAACTCAAAATAAGTGTCTAGGATTTAGTAGAGGAATTGTTTGGCACTTTCAAAGATGCAACTTTTCTACAGGTTCTCGGGATATTCACTTCAAGCAAGGGCATGTCATGCATTCTCTGGCTTGGGAAAGATGTGTCAAGCGTGTTACATGGATTAGTCAAGTTTTCGTTCATTTGGAAGGCCTGGGATTGCCGAAAATCGAGTTCCGGCATACCGGATTGCAGTTTTTCAAAGATTTGCTTAGTTTCATGCATTTGCGAGCCTTGTCACATACATTCGGGATTTGTGTGATTAATCAAGTCAAGTCATCAAGTTTCAGGGCGTTTACACTCAAAGTTCCTGTCAGTTGTTCTTTTTCCAGTTTTTTCACATAAAAAGCCAAAAGTGTCCAAATTCCATTGAGTCAATTCGTGTGTCTCTCCCAGTTTCGAATTCATATACATTCATTTCCCCACAGTGTCTCGTGTTACACATTCTCAATGCTAGATTTGGTTTTTAGATTCAAGTCTTTGTTAATGTAAGTCATTTTACATAACGAAAATGCGAATTTTTTATAAAAACCATGTGCAAATATTCATGACATAAAAACGAAGAGTGCATCTATCCAGGGGAAAAATAGGCCCAACATCATCATAGTACTCTACCACGGCAAGCAGGTCGCATCCATGAAAAGAAAGAAAAACGGGCAAACAGGCGCCCAAATAAAAAAGCAGGCATGCATGCCTGACCTACCTACTCAAGAACGGGTCCTTTTCTGCACCCGCGGCCTAAACTCCTCAGACACGGCGGGACACGTGTCCTCCTCCTCACTGCTCTCTGTCTCTCCTTGTCGAAAAGCTCACTACTGTAGTGGAGCTGAACTCCCCGGTGCGCTACCTGTAACAACCCGAATTTTTGGAGGAATTTTTTTTAATTCAATTGTTGTAATAACCCGAATTTTCGTAAATAAAAATTCGAATTATAATTTTAATAATAATAATTTTCTCGGAAAATTATTTAATCATCGACCGATTTATTTAAATTTATATATATTCGTCCGCGTAATTTCGTACACATGCCAAGGATAATACGGTAGAGAGAGAGAGAGAGGCCGTGGGAGAGAGAGAGAGAGAGAGAGAGAGAGAGAGAGAGAGAGAGAGAGCCGGCTAGAGAGAGAGAGAGAGAG
>JAXBDA010010249.1:0-10887 GCA_036023075.1 Gaultheria prostrata
CCATAAATAGTGAGTTATATTGATCTGTCGTTTTCCTTCAAAAAAAATTATTAAACGATATGAATTGAAAATAGTTGAGGTGCCATTTTAGACCAAAAAAAATTAACTATTTTGCTCAAAAAAATCTCACTCTTGTGGCTAGGAAATAAAACACACGAGTTTTTATTAAGTGCTTCGGACCCATTCAAGATTTTTACATATTTTCATTACATCTTTACAGCAACTTGAAAATGTGATTGGAATAAAAACCACCCATCGGGTCATTTTTTCAGTGATTGCTCGATAACAATCACCCGTCGGGTCATTTTTCAATTATTGGTCAGTAATAAACACCCGTCGGGTCTTTTTCCCAGTGATTGTTTAGTAACAAGCACCCGTCGGATGATTTTTCAAGTGATTGCATGTTCACAAGCACCCGTCGGCTCATTTTTCTATTGATTGCTTTGTAACAATTACCCGTCGGGTCCTTGTTAATTATTACTCCTTCATAAGCATCCGTCCGGTTATTTTTCAAGTAATCGGTCGGTAACAATCACCCGTCGGGTGTTTTCATCAAATAAATGGCATTTTTAAAAGTGCTCTCTCTCTCTCTCTCTCTCTCTCTTCCAAATGAATTAGTAGGCTTTTCTTGCACTTTGCACAACATCCCCTTCCACACACTAAACTGCACCATTTTGATGTATTAAAGGTTCCCCAATTTTTACTCTAACACGCCTTGTTTGGTGCTTGGTGATTAGAGCATTTTTGGTGCTTGGTCATAAACATCACATATTTGTTTGAGATAAAAGAAGACATAATTTTTGGATAAAAAAATAAATCACCTCTGTTCATGTTTTTTTGAATTTTTCGAACCTAATTAGAACCAATCAAGATCCTTAATTTGGTCAAAAAATCATATACAAAAGTAATTTTTTTTATTCTAAAAATATTATTAGATCTTCACCTTATCCACCAATCGATACAAATACACACTAAATCTTCACCTTAAAAAAATTACTAAAGTAGTTATTGTTGAGGTAGGTTTAAACATTTATTACTAAATTAATCCTTTTAGGTCCCTATACCTACCTACTACTCCCATCCAAGTCGAAATAGAATATACATGAAGATTATGGATTGTAATTTAAATTAAAAGGTATCCCATCTTGCTCTTAATAAACAAATTCAAGCATTTCCAACCAAAAAAAAAAACGGGGTTACGAAAAAAGGGAAGAAACAAAAAATTGAATTGTTCTTTACGAAGACCAACAAAAAAAAATTTTAGCTAGTTCCTGGATGACGAAGGCAATAAATTATTGGCGAGTGAACAAAATTAGTCTTCATAGGTAGCCCAACAACATCACTTAAGAGAAAAAGACCCTGGAGCATATCTAGATGTCTCACATTTTCCACAAATTGATACAAATACACATGACCGACGATTTTTTAATTGGTTCAATATAGTATTGAACCCATGTATGGAACACACTAGATTATTTTTCTATACTCTTTAAAACTACCTGCAGTAGTGTTGTTTTGTTGTGTTCGCTCTCATATTTTCAATCAACAAAACGAGTAGAAAAAGGGTATGGGTCAAAAATTTCAAATAGTAAACAATTCTATAGGTGAGGCCACGTGAATTCCACTCCACATGGGCCTTAAAGAATTCCTAAACATGGCCACAAAGTCCATATATATACCCCACAAACAAACTTTCGGTTGTATGTATACATAATAACCACACAACAACAATGAGAGAGGACATGAGAGAGAGAGAGAGAGACGAAGTCAGAGAGAGGACCCAGAGAGAAAAGGACTACTGACCTGTAGATCAGAAGAGAGAGAGCAATGAAGGCGATTCGAACACAGACAAAATGAAGAGACCGCCGCCGGTCACCTCTCCGGCGGTGGTGATGCGGTCGGAGCACTGAAGTGGGTGGTGGAGCGGTGGCGATGATGGGGCCAGATGATGGAGTCGCAGAGAGGAGGGAGAAGAAACGTGAAAGTGGTGGGTCTGTAAAAAAGCCCTAACCTTTTCTGAAAGTCTATTTTTTACTTTAAAAGGAAAAAAAACGTGAGGAAGTGTGTTACTGCTATTAAAGACAAAACGTGTTTCGTAGCCACGTTTTCTAAACTCGTGTTTCGGAACCACGTTTTATAAAACCGTGTTCCGTAAACACGTTTTCTGAAAGCGTGTTTTGTAAACACGATTTTGTAACAGGATTATGATTAACTTAATTTTCCGGTTAATATAGCTTAACCAATGATGAAAGCGTGTTTGAAAAACACGTTTTATAGAAAGCGTGTTTGCTGAACACGTTTTCACGTAGTTCGGGAATAAAGTTTAAAAAATCGCATTTTTTTTAATAAAGTTATAAAAAAAACACAAATCGGTTAATGAGCCGTTTTTTACATCCGGCGTTTTTATTTTAGTACTACTAGTAGTATTCATTAAGAACAGAGAATGCATTAATAAAAGAAAAATACTTACCACATGGAGCAGAGTGAATTTTAATATCCGTGGAAATATATTGATTTTTGTAAAATGTATATTAATTTCTCAATTTGTTCGTTATTACGAGGTTGTTCTCCAATGAATTTTATGAATATTTGATAAAATCATACCCTTGATTTTATCCATTCTGCAAAAGATTTCATTAAATCTCCCATTTTTACATTCAAAAATGGGCAAAAATGGAAGATTTTATGGAATCTTTTGCAGAATGGATAATATCAAGGGTATGATTTTATCAAATCTTCATAAAATTCATTGGAGAACAGCCCCTAAATGCATATTATGTGGAGGTTAGCAAGACCCTCGTTAGTAAATGCATTAAGATTTTTGGTTTTTTTTTTTTGTTGCTAAGCCTCTTGGAGAATGATAATGCCAAAATACGTATAAAATATTTGAAAAAAAAATTAAATTTCACTGACTCCTTGATGTTTGTCTTAGCCCTTTTGCATAGGTGAGAGGAATGCGGAGAAAATATCCGAGAAAAGTGTATTAATATTTGTGAAAATATATTGATCTCCGTAAAATATATATTGATATCGGAACTTGTTTGTTATTACATGCATATTATTCTCCGTTGCGGAGGTTAGCAAGACCTTCGCTACTAGAATACTTTTCTAACTACTCCCTCCATTCCTAAAAGAATGACCTTTTTTGTTTTACGTGCAATTTTCAACTCCTTATATCTTTTAATATAGATCTAAAAAAATATGCAATGTGGATCTAGTTTGAAACTTCTCGATTAGTTCTATAATACAACAATTTTGAAATCATGGAAAATAGTATAGAACGAATGATTTAATTAGTTGAAATTTGCACGTAAAACAAAAAAGTCATTCTTTTAAGAACGGAGGGTGTATTAACTTTAAAAGTGGTCAGACAATGACTTGTTTCATAACAGCCCATTCGAATGACCGCGTTAAGGATATGCTTCATTAAAACTTAATTAAGAAAATTTAATGGGTAAAATCTTCGGTAATGGAAAAATAGTACAATATTTTTGTCATTAGCGATAATGATGTTAGTTTTTAGATTGCCTCATTAAAAACCTTTCTAAGGAAATTCCAGTAGGACAAAATATTAGACTAAGAAAAAAAAAAGTACAATCTACATATCAACATTATGCGACTTGCTAACGCTGCACGACCAATACTTGAGTTGTTGCACTCCAATATTATGGATCAACTTCTTAAATGTTTACGCTGGCAATGCTTTAGTGAATAAATTCGCCAAATTGTCACTTGGACGTATTTGGTGTGCTTCATTATCTCCACTCTTCTGAATCTCATGGGTATAAGGATTTTGGAGAGGTGTGTTTAGTTTTGTGGCCTTTGATATGGCCTCTCTTGATTGATCCACTTTCTTTCTTGAATGTCTTGCATCATAGACCTTAACCAAATGCAATCCCGGCTCCCCTTGTGAATTGCAAGAATTTCAAGATGATTTTCACTAATTGGATGTCAATGGTTGTTTCATTGAACGTCTTGATGTCGCAGGTTTACCATAAGTAAATGCATTTTATGTTTGAGAGATAATTGAGTTTTCAGCTAAATACTTGAAAAATAAAGACAGAAACGGAGGATTACGGTTGGAGTTTGACTTGATCGTTGCACTCTCCCAACTCGATTTATAAATACAAAATAACATTTTGAAACTTCAAAATGAAAGAATTTTCAAGAAATGAGTTCTAGATACAAATGGGCTTTGCACTGCACCTTTTCGAGTAGGCAATAAACCAAATCACCTTACACAAAAGCTGATATGCAATATCAAGTATAAAACCAGGACACATAACAATGTACAATAAAACTGTATATCCCATACTTAACACAACCAGGACAGTAAAGAGGAGGTAATGTGTATAAACCCTTCAGGAACAAGAAATTTGATAGCCATCTCGTTGACCGATCGCAAAAGCAAGACTTCTGAAGAAGTGACTTCACCTAAACATACATATATTCACCGCCACGAAGGGCATTTGCAGCACCTTTCCTCTCTTCTGCAGCCTCCTTCTCCCGCTCCTTCCAACTTTCGTACTTGTGATCATCAGTCAGCAGTTCGTGCCGACAAATAGGACATGAATTGTGCTCATCCTGCCACAAGTAAAATCACATACTGATTAGAGAACCGCTTACAATTCTGACAAATTTAGGAGCTGTTGAGTTTTGTTTTCTATTTCTGTACTGTTATTTTCTAGAAGACACATATATAAACTTGTTTGGTTGACAGTTAATCAAATTTTGTTTTCTCCAAAAAGATTTCTTTTCCCGGAAATGGACTCAATTTTTTAGAAAACATTCAAGTCTCAGACGCCATCTCCACTAGTAAATGGACAAGTGTTTCAGATTTTCAATTTCGATTTTAAAAATACATTGCAAAATTGATTCTAAAAAAAAGCAACCGAAAGGGTCTTTAGTTATTTCACAGACCAAGTAAATTACCAGAGAAGGTAAACGAAACCGTTAGTTTACAAGGACTCTGGTAAAGATGCTAAATATGTGCTGTTACCACAAAAATGAGTTACGAAACATTACCAGCCATGGTTTAAGGCATGGGGGATGAAATTTGTGCTTGCAAGGCAACTCTTGCATCTTGTCATTCACAATCAAGTTCTCCTTGCAAATGCAACAATCAGCATCTGGCCCAAGTTTGGCCAAGATTTCCTCCGTAATAGTGATAACTGGAAGCTTCGCCACCACTTCTTTACTGGCAGGTGGTGCTCTTGGGTTTACAGATTCATTCTCAAAGAACTAGAAACAAAAAAAGACAGTGATATCAGATTTGGATTGGCTCTAGTTGACTTTAACGGGATCTAGATTTATTCTGGCTGAAAAACAATATATCATTAATGAGCCACCAAATGGTTCTTGTTCGATAAACAACTCAAATTTAGATACGATTCTCCATGTTAGTTGCTTAGCAACTTGGTTTTGTGTCCGTGTTCGCGTGTTTGTGTGGACATAAATATATTTATACATGCTTGTCTGTGAATTGTTTCTATAATACCAACAAATACAAAACATAAACCTTTCAATAGATTTTATCATCAGGGACAACAAAAGGATAAGATTACCATAGGAATATCATCAATTCTGTTCAAAAGTTCTTGAAATAGATTGGCAGCCTCCGCACTTTGTTGTGTGTTGTTGTTTTCCTCATGTCCTTGAAAAGGAGACTCGGCTGTAAGTAGTGAAGCAGCAACAGAAGTCAAGAGGTTTGACTGCACCAACCATTGAGGCTGTGGAGGCTCGGGATCTACAGTGAGATGCCCCTCAAAAAGGAATCCTGAAGTAAAAATAAACAACAAAAAAAGATGGATATATCAAAGCTCTAATAGAAAGAGTAAAAGACTTGAAGGGCGGCAAAATACAGAAGAACTCCTTATAATGCAAAAGCTATACTGACTGACCTCTGCTGGAATTGGAACCACTATCTCCTTCAGACTGATTATGTTCTAGCTGTTGACGAGCTTCAGCAATGCACCTCCTCAAATGTTCTCTCTCAGAGGGCCCTGATACCAAGCTTTCAGTCTCTATGAAAAGCCCCAGCCCAGCATTCCAGAATCCCGGCGCAGTGTATCTTGTTTTCAAAACAGTTGCAACTCGGCATACAACGGAGTAAAACTGCGGCAAAATAAAAAATCCTAACCCCTATTAGAGGTAATTCCAAATAAAAACGGATAAAGAAAAAAGCGATCCATGATCATCATTTGAACAGCTTTAAGGTATGGCTATGCCCAAATTGAAAATTGACAAATTCGAAAGCACCATTAAAAAAAAAGGAAAAATCTACCGTCCGCCCGATGGTAAGGTGTATAGAAATAAAAATTCTTCCATGTAAGAGTTATAACTCTTCCATGAAAGAGTTTGCCTTATTGCCAGCCTAGCGGGCTGACAATAGAAAGACTGTAAAAAAAAAAAGCTAAGCAGCTCAAAAAAAAAACACACACACACACACTCGAAGGAATCAAAAGCAGTCAATCTAACACATTACAATAGAGAAAGATGCAAATATTTAGCTTCGTAGAAGAAACGGACCAATTTATGGAGAGATGGGGAAGCTGAAGGATAGCTCTCTCGGAGGAGCGACTTGAGGGTGGCGACTGCCTCCTCGAACATTTGTTTCTTCCCCAGCTTCTTCTGCAAATCTTCCAATTTCTGTTTCAAGATTTCCTCCTCAGATGCCATTCTGTTTCCCTTCAACACTCGTTTGACTATTTAAATACTAGCAAACTACCCGTGCCTAAAAGCACTTGCCCACTTAAACCAACTATCCTGTGTTAATATTCACCCCTCCTTAACCAACAAAAGCGGCTCTTATGATCTCCAAAAACAGTAACACCTGAAAGAAAAAAAAAAGAAACGAAATTCATCTTCAAAAGTAATGGGATTGCATGACCTGCTTATCACACAGATGTGAAGTTGGGCAACACCAAAACATACTGGCAAGTGAATGCCGTCGTATTGTGGGATTTTTACACAAAACAGGAAACAAGATGGGGTTCATGTAGTTTTCTGAAGGAGAAGCTACGAATTGTAGCATACCTAACCCGCATCTTATCATAGGTTCTTAAAAACTACGAAGAGTAGACAAAAAATTTGCATTTCCAGAATCTAAATGATTGAGCACTCGAACTTAGAAATTTCTATGTTTATAAAGAGAACAAACAGTGCCAATAACATCAAACCACAAAAAAACAGCCAACATAAATTATCTTCCTACCTAAGTTTTAGGGGAAATCAATAAACCAATTGAAGGAAAATTATATGAATAGGGGAATAGAAGATTGTACCGTCAGAGAGAATTCGATAACCTGCAGCAAAAGGCCCAATAAAACATGAAAATGACAGAAAACAAAGAACTAAAATTGGTTTATTGATTAAGAACAAGTTCATTCTTTTTCAATCGAATCCTCGTTATTTCGATAAACCCAAAAATTAATGAACTCTAGAAAGGAAAAATCAAACTCTGATTTGGAGGCAATCCATCCCACCTTGCTTCATCGATCGACAACCAAGAAACAAGGGATGCTTGCAATGAGCTGAATTAAAAACTGTAAATGAAAATATGTTAAGAAGGTAGAATCAAAACTTACCAGTGAAGATCAGGTATGGTGAGAGAAAGAAGAGGAAAGAGACGACGAGGGGTAAAGGGTGAGGAGAGAACGGTGACCGTCGGTGAGATAAAAGGAGAGAAGAAACGGGTTTTTCTTAACTTGAAGAAAAAGCTAGAGAAACTTCTTTGGGTAAATTCCACTGACGTCCTTAAAGTTTCTTCTAAATGCAGATTTCTTCGCTGAGATTCTTTTAACTTCACTTCGTTCCCTTACTTTACAAAGCATGCCCTTTTTTTTTTTTCTTTTTTTCTTGTGTGCAAGGCAAGAAATCTAATCAACTTTAATCTAAGCCATTGGGAATGGGATGGGTGGGGTTTGAAACCACCACCTAGTGTATGTGAGAAGATGGCGTCTGTCATGGCCACCACTCCGCTTGTCGCACTTTTATTCAGTTAGTTAATACAAAGGTTGTTACGTTTGATGGTGTGAGTTAACACCCATGTGGCTGGCTGACAACCATTTCTCTCTCTTTGCACTAAGTAGTCAGGTCTTGTCTCTGCATGTCTTGAGCTTCTATGTATACATGTTCATTTCTTACACAAGTTTGCTACACATAATGAATATGACTATAATTCAGCAATATCGATTTGGGGCCATGACCTCATCAGACCCCACCTTGTTTTGTTCATAGCTCCATGGCATGCATGTTTGTAAACGGAAAGGTGGCCTATATAGCACCATTCTTGTGCATCAAAAAACAAAATAAAAAACAAAAAGAGCGAGGGTTTGTTTTGCTAGTATGTAATAGTCTCTCCTCTCTTGGTTTATCATTTGAGAGCTACCATGTTTTGCCTTTGAATTTGCAGTGTGGAAGAACATAGAGAAGCTATTGTAGTCTCTTTTTAGTGGGTTATGTTTACGGGTGGGAGCTCGTATCGTAATTATGCGCAAGAAATCATATGCAATATCAAAATAGTCCACACCCATGAGCAAATTGAAAGTTGATAAAGTTGTTGATAGCTTAGATGACAAGGTCAACTTAAGTGTATCTCCACTAATCTTAGGGGACAAATGTCATTGTCCATTAGTGGAAGGCCAATTAAAGTCAAGACAAAGCCTCGTATAAACTGATTCCAATAGAGTTGATAGAACCTGAGAGGTGTCGAAACATTAAAAGAGAGTAATTCCCTGAGTCCCAGGCTTTAACAAACCAGTCAATCCCTTTGGGTTTAAAAAAAAAAAGTTGATAAAGTACTTCATTATAGGGAAATGCAATTACCACTAAAAAAGCTATAAGAAGATGGACTTAAAGCAAGTTCATAATTTGAATTTTTTTAAAAACAAATTCAAGTCCATTATTTGCTATTTTTAGTTGTCAAAACATATAGTAAAGGTATCTTCGATGTCAAATCTGACAACTTTGACTTTCACATCAACCAAGTGAAGTGAAAATACATTAAAAATGAGATGAGTTTAATCCATAAATTTGTGTTTGAAATAGTACCAACATGTATCAAACTAGTGCATGAACATATTTATTTGTTATTTTTGTCATAAGATATTCATTTGTTGATCTTCAACGTTGTAGCAAGCCAAAAAATGACTTGGGCAAAGTTATTTGGACACCCATGATGGAATTCTTGACAATCTTAGTATTAGTGTACTTTGAATACTTCATTCATCCTCACATTTGCAGAAATAAAGCACGTAAATCTTGTGAAAATATCAAGTTGCCGGAAAGAAATTGTTGGCGACCAAAAATATTTTGAGTTTCCAAAATTTTTCGCCGGCCAAGTTTCAACAACTAACTGGGTGACTAAAATTTTTCACCGCGGAAATGTTAGGCGACTAAAAATAATCAAATGGCGACGGGAAATTAGTCGCCCGAGTATGTGATTTCTGGTTGGTTAATTACGGGGTCATGGATCCAAATCTTACCATAAACTAGATTCTCAATCAAAGTGGTTCAAATTTTCACGAGAAAAAATAAAAAAGAGAAAATACATAAAAATCAATCAAGTTGGTGCAATAGAAACCCTGTCAACCTTTTTTTCGGTTGACAGGGTTTCTATACACCAGCTTGATTGATTTTTCATTTTTATGTCTTTTCTCTTTTTTAATTTTTCTGGTGAAAATAGAAACCGTCAACCTGAATAACATATTCTAGCGTTGCGTTTGGTGGAATTTGCAGATTAGTGTCAAGTTCTGCACGTACCCTTCTCCCCAAAGCCCAAGCAGAAGCAGTTAGGGGAAACAATGACTCTTCTTTTACCTCCTGCCTTCATAGATCTCAATACAAAATCTATCCCTTCACACATGCCCTTAGTGTATGGCCTTGACCCCATTACAAGAGCCAGTGACCTGTTTTCACTACCAAATGTGTCCACAAATACTTGTCCACTTCCTTCAACACTTCCCTTGAGATCAGTCACCACCAGGTCTCCTGGCCTTGGAGAAGCACCACCACCAACTCTGAGCTCGTAAGTACCTGATTGGCTGATTCACACACACTATTTTCATAAGTACTATTTCTGGTTGTTCCCCTTGTATTATTCCTATCTGGAGTCATCTCACAACATTCCGTAATCCTCCATGGTTCGGTCTCATCAATGATCACAGGGTCATCCCCTATGGGTGCTTCCTATTTACCATCGTCTGGATGGTCCTATTGATTATTTACAGCCCCCAAAATCGCTACCCCGCATGAAATATCAACAGCGAAGAATGAAGCATCAAGGTCCAACTAAATGATGTTAAATGACAATGAAGAAAGAATCTCCATTATAGTAAGAGATTTTTACCTCTAAGTCTAGAAAAGAGATATCTAATTACCACTAAGGTAAGTCACTTTTTTTAATTACCACTAAGGTAAATCACTCTTTTTTGGGTTTAAGTTTTGGGTGTACTTTTCCTAGTTTAGGGTTTTAGTGATTTAAGCACTTTCATAGGTTACCTTAGGATTTTAGGCACTTTCATAGGGTACCCTAGGATTTAGGTTTAGGGTGCACTTTCCTATTATAGAGTTTTAGTGGTTTAGACACTTTCATAGGGTACCATAGGATTTTAGGCACTTTCATACGGTAACCTAGGGTTTAGATTTAGGCACTTCCATAGGGTATCCTAGGGTTTAGGTTTAGGGTGCACTTTTTTATTATTGGGTTTTAGTGGTTTAGACACTCTCATAGGGTACCCTAATGTTTAGATTTAGACACTTTCATAGGGTACCCTAGGATTTAGGCACTTTCATACGGTTTAGAGAGTTGAGAAGAGAGAGATTGTGTCCATGTGGGGTGGGTAGAGAGAGAGAGAGAGAGAGAGAGAGAGAGAGAAGAAGAGGAGG
>JAXBDA010010250.1:0-10887 GCA_036023075.1 Gaultheria prostrata
TGGTCCCCACACGGGGCCCACATGTGGGGACCACACCCCATGTGAGAGAGGGTGTGGCTGAGTGTGTATGTAGGGGTGTATATATATCATTTTTGCAAATTCATGCTGTTTATCAAACAAAATGCAGAAAAGAAAGATACATTTATTTAGCCATTTTTGTCTTGCAATTGATTCAAACAAAATGCGACAGTCCCATAAACTCTCTGTTCATAATTTTTGTTGAAAGCGGAGAGAGAAAGAGGGAAGTAAAGTCAATGGTCAATATACGTTAGCTTTTGTTTTGTGTTTTTTTTTTTTAAAATTAGGATTCGGATTATTACCGGATTAAATCCGGTATATATCCGAATCCGATCCGTTAAGTATCGGATTCGGATTTTTCGGATTATCGGATTTGAATTACCGGATTCGGATCGAATTTTTTCGGATTGGATTCGGATCGGATCCGGATTGAATCCGGTCCATTAACAGGCTTATTGGCAGTTGATGAACCAGGCTGCTCGCGTGGGTTTCACGTTTATTTACGTCATGGCACACAAATTTCCTACTTTGCTTTTGGGACCTACCAGACATAATAATCAACCAAAAAAAGAAAAAAAACTCGACGCGAAATTAACAAATGGGAAAAAATTCAAACAAGAACAAAAAATAATTTGACTCAATTATTAAACCAAAGCACTCCTATATCCCTCATTGATTTGGACTTGAGAGGCAGGCGTGTGTAATGCAATCAATGATTCTAATATGTTTGTATATTCTTACCGGTAAGAGTACTTAGACAAATTTGAACCATCGATTGCGAAAATAAACTGTCAGGATTGCTCACTACACGCTTGAAGTGAGCGAAGTCCCCGAATCCCATTGATTTTCACACTCCTTTCACATCTACATGTACTCTTTTTTGTCCTTATTTAATAGGTATATCACCCATGAAATAAATTCACCTAAATTAAAACAAGGAAATAACTGTAAAATAATGTAAGATAAGAAAAGGTGCAAAATCAGTACCACTGTGGAGTGGCCTAGGTTTTACGGCTACTAATCCTGACGGGATTTTAATTGCAAAACAAGCCTTGTCTACGTTTAGTACCACACCAATACAGAGCAATATATGAGGCCGTCAAATGGGCTTTAAAACATAATTATAATGTGGTTTATGTTTTTTTCTGGTTATTTTAATGCTATTATGCAGATAGCAGGGAGGGCTGAGTGTCATCATCATGACACGTTTTTGTTACGCAACCTAGCAGAGGAGGTCTCCAAGCTGTCTTTTTTTGTAGGATTTCGAAGGTTGCGCGCCAGAAATGTCCAGCGAGCTCACTTGCTTGCAAAACATGCTTTGGCTTCTTTTGTTCCTCACCTGGACACCGGTGATGGATTTAGCTCATTAGCACTCTGATTAGTATTGCTTGTCCCTTGTTTATGGATGTACTGGATCCTGTTTTGGACTTGTTACCTTTGATGGTTTTAATGAAATTTCTTCCTACTTGTTGGAAAAAGAAAAAAAGACTGAATCAAAATTGGAACCACACCAAAAGTTCAAAATCTCTACTGCTCCATCCGTCCTACATTACTTTGCCCACTATGGAGAAATGTTGAAAGTTTGATTAGATTCCTAACACCATCCTTATTCTTCACATTTAAAAATTTTCAATTATTTATAAGGATTAGTTTGTGGTGATACACACAATTTTTCTTTTGACTATTCAAATAGGAAATTTTTTAAAACATCCTATAATGAAATTACTTGACAAGTAATAGTAGTAGTATAGAAGAGTACATTGATGAATTTATTCTCCACACAATTAATTATGATATAATTTTTATAATTAGATAATATGAAGAGTAATTTCTTATGAGAGAAAAAAAAGAAGTAAAAGAGAGTGTACGAACCTGGAAGAAAAATTCGGCCCATGAATCATCACAGCTCGACACTGCAGTGCCCATCATAATATTTAACGATGAAAAGGAGAAACATGAGAAGAAAGCTAATTCAGCTTTTACTTGCAAGTTGCAGCAGTCGGCTAATATGAGCCCAGTAGGCTAACTTTAAGGATGTCAAAATTAAATATTTAATTCTTATTTTACTCCACCAATTGCCCTTTCTCTGAATTCTCTGTCTATGGTACGAACTTTTTCTTTTTTATTACTTTTGTTTCTTCTTTTAGCTGTAAATGGATAAACCTAAGGCCCCGATTGGATGGGGTATTATTTTCAGGGGATAAGTTATGGAGGGGGATAAGATAAGAGGGAGTATTATTTTTAGAGGGTTGGTCCACATTGATGTGATATTTATGGAGGGGGATAAAAAAATAGATGATTTGGATGAGAGATTAAACAGGGGGATAACTTTTGACTTGGTTTGGATGTTTTATAAATAAGAGGGGGCGAATAATGGAAAAAACTGTCAAATTACTGTTTTGCCCTTGTGTAGTATTAAACTTAGATTATGTATCAAATTATTTATATAATTGCAAAATTTAATCTAATTAATTAATTTTAGACAATTTGAAGCTATATTAATTTATTTCATTAAAAATTCAATTTTCTATAATAAATTTATTTTAAAAACATTTTTTTTAATATTTACATTTTAATGGTTGGTTGTCATAAAAAAAATATTTTGTTCTGTTTTTTTTTTACTTGTTGGCCTATTTTTTTTCCCAAATTGTTAACTGTCTATTGAATTTTGTTGTGGCTAATTAAATCAAGTGCATGTCGGCTAATTAAAACAACGGCATGCATTTAGCCATGTGGTGGCTAATTAAAACATCTCACCCCACCATTTAAATCAACGGCACAGATCAAATGTGGGATAATGAATAAGAAAGCAGTCCTCCTTTCACCATTTTCTACTTGTTTTCACATTCACCTGCGGCTAGGTTTTCTGCCCTCTCTTTCTCAGTTGAGAGCAACCGACTCCTAGACCAAAATCACCTCTCTCTCTCTCTCTCTCTCTCTCAATTTACACATACAATCTCTCTATATCTCAAACCATGAAGAACTCAAAACATGGCTTCCGGCGACGATTTGCAGATTCAGAGAGCAAATGTTGTAGATCTAAAAACACGAAGTCCAAACCGTCAATGCTTTGCAGATCGTCTTCTCTGTTCTCTTTTTTCCATTTTTTTAATTTTATTTTTAAAGCTGGTACATAACCTTCCAACTGATACAAGAGGGGGATAAGGAGGGTTGTTTTCGTCAAAAAAACCCACCTTCTACTCCCGGATAATTTTTTGGGAGGGGGTGCCCAAAAGTTATCAGGAAGCCCCTTGCAGAGGGATAAGGGAAGATGGGGTGAAGACTTATCAGGGGACTTCATGGGTTTGCCAAACGGGGGATTAAGAGTGGGACCCAGGGTTTAGAGGGGGTGAAAAATTATCAGGGTGACATATCCCCATCCAAACATGGCCTAAGGGTACAAAAAAATAGTGCACAGAAAATGCACAGATCTATCCGGGGATCCATGTGTGGGTCCCATATGAAAAATCCGAACCGTTAATTCATCTCAGAAATAATTTTTCAAGGGGCCCCTGCAAGAAATCACCTCAATCCGACGTCCGTAAGTGGTTAATCTAAAATTCACTCCTTTCATTCAAAACTCTGAGATGAATTAATGGTTCGAATTTTTCGTGTAGGACCCACAAGTGGGTCCCCGGACAGATCTGTGCACTATTTTTCTGTACCCCTAGCAGTGTCCGCTGTAAATGACAATTTTGCCCCATGATATTCTACTCCGTTGCATTGTTTCCTTTAACTAAAAGAGAATGATTTTCACACTCTCCTTTTATCCATTGACACTCCATTTTTGTCTTTTACTCATGTGAAATTACTACATTACCCTTACATCTTGAGTCACTTTTTTCATGTGAGGGGCAATGTAGTAATTTCACATTGAGTAAAAGACAAAAAGGGAGTGTCAATGGCTAAAAGGGGAGTGTGAAAATCATTTTCCTAACTAAAAAGCAACATTTTTTTTTTCGTACTTAAGAGCACCGCACACATCACAAAGCACAATAAAATAGTATACCAATTAATTTTGCTACTCCCTTGCGGCCTAAATATAGTTTTTCTAGCTTACGCGCACCTTAATTCTGGGCCCTGGAAGTAACGACCGGTATAACCCTCAGTAACTCCAAGAGTTTGTTGTTGTTGACAAAGAAAATCCAACCTGAGATCTTAAATAGAAGCAAACCTAGGATCCAAAATTATATTTACATTGTACAAAAATTCCTCATTTTGTTTTGGCTTAATTGATTTGTATAACTTCACTTAGGACTAGTTTGACCTAAATAAGTCAATTGTTTTTTATTTTAAAAAATTCGCATTTGCTAGTTTTTTTTTTTTGGGATTATTGGTTCGTCTCGACGAAGAGAATTAAAAGTTAGAAATTATGATTCAAACCAATTTTCTTAAAATAAATCAAAAGACAGATCTTTTGGCTTATTTTTGTCTTTATCCAAAAAATTTGGAGTTTCGATCACATCTTTACTTTTGTAATTCTTCTCGTCGAGATGAACCAATAATCCAAAAAAAATCTCATGCTAAAGTAACAAATGAGAAAAAAATTAAATAAAGAAAAAAAAGTGAAGCTAAAAACAGTCTGTGGTAACAAAGAAAAAAGAGAAAACAAATAGATTGATTTCCTGATCAATCGGATATTGTTGAGTGTTTGATTTCATTATGCATTTTCAAGTTTAAAATTCACATTTATGAATTTTAAATTAGAAAATACACGATTTTATCTAGCACTTAACAACATATGATTGAGCTAATTTTTATGGTGTTACTAAAAAAAATACTACATTTTAAAAGGTAAAGAAGACATGAATTAACGAGATGAGCTCCTACATACCCGTGTGTACCGCTTCTGTCTTTCTTTCTGATATTATACCCGAGTGTGTTCGTACATGAAAAATACTGGGAAAGATGGAGAGAAACAACACAAGGCTATTTATGTCATTTGCTCCACCGATTACAAAGCCTTTGAAAAGTCTGACTTCATTGATTGATGCAATGAAAGGCTGCCCCTTTACGCGCGCGTGGCTTTCACTAACATCATTGGCCCAGAGGGCTCTCTTGTTAGCATTTCCGATTTTCAAAAAGGGTCGGTTGGTGAGTCTCCACTGACTTTAAGTCCACTGGCTTCACAGTCAACAAAACAAAACCCACGTTAAAATCAACATGAAAGTGTCCAAAATTCTCACAACTTCCCCTCTCTCTCTCTCTCTCTGCTTCCACTTTCCTTCCTCAATTTCCAGCTACCCAACCAATGTGTGCACCAAAACCATATATCCAATTCTCCCAAACACATCCACTATCACTATCTGGAGCAGATTAAACACTTTCTGATCCAAAATCAAGCTCCCTTTCATGGCCAAAGGATTCCACTTTTTGTGGGTATTCCTTTGTCTCTTCACAAACCCAGTTCTCTCTCAGTCCGATGAATTTGTCTACAACGGATTCAAGGGTCTCAACAACAACAACATAAGCCTCAACGGAGTAGCAGAGATCGAACACAGCGGTCTCCTCAAGCTAACCAACGATACAACTCGGTTAATCGGCCACGCCTTCTACCCAACTCCGATCCAATTCAAAAACTCAACAAACGGTAAAGCCTTCTCTTTCTCCACCGCTTTCGCTTTCGCAATCGTACCAGAGTACGCCAAGCTAGGCGGCCACGGCTTTGCCTTCACTATCTCACCCTCAAAGGACCTTCAAGGGGCTCAACCCAGCCAGTACTTAGGCATTCTGAACTCCAACAACACAGGCAACTCCTCAAACCACATATTCGCTGTCGAATTCGACACAGTCCAAGATTTCGAATTCAAAGACATCAGCGACAATCACGTGGGTATCGACTTAAACGGCTTGATCTCAAACGCTTCAGTGAATGCCACTTATTTCACTGGAACCGATTCGACACCGCAGCTTTTAAACCTCAAGAGTGGGAAAACAATTCAAGCGTGGATCGACTACGATTCGACCACAAACGAACTCAACGTCACCCTTTCACTCTTCTCTAACAAACCCACTTCGTCGATTTTATCATTCCAAGTCGATCTCTCTCCAATTTTACAAGACACCATGTACGTTGGATTCTCTGCTTCAACTGGTCTACTCGCGAGCTACCACTATATTCAGGGGTGGAGCTTTAAGCTCAACGGACAAGCTTCGTCGCTCGATCTCTCTTCTCTCCCTCGACTTCCTCGTAAAAAACCGACCCAAAACGGTTTAATCATCGGGGTATCTGTTACTGTTACCATCGCCGTGGTTTTCGCAATCGGAGCGGCGTTTTACTTGATCAGAAAGATTAAAAACGCCGACGTTATTGAAGACTGGGAGCTCGATGTGGGGCCCCACAGATTCTCTTACAAAGAGCTGAAGCAAGCGACGAGGGGGTTTAAAGAGAAGGAGCTACTTGGGTTTGGCGGTTTCGGAAGGGTTTACAAAGGAACCCTTCCGAAATCGCAAACCCAAGTCGCGGTTAAGCGAGTATCTCACGAGTCGAAACAAGGGTTTCGAGAATTCGCGTCTGAGATCGCGAGTATGGGCCGGTTGCGTCACCGTAATCTTGTCCAGTTGATCGGGTGGTGTCGCAGGAGAACGGATTTATTACTCGTCTACGATTTCATGCCTAATGGAAGCCTTGATAAGTACATTTTCGACGAGCCCAAAATGAGTCTGAGTTGGGAACAGAGGTTCAAGATTATTAAAGGGGTTGCTTTCGGTTTACTTTACTTACACGAGGAATGGGAACAGACCGTGATTCACAGGGACGTTAAAGCGGGTAACGTGCTGTTAGATTCGGACCTAAACGGCCGGCTTGGGGATTTCGGGCTTGCGAAATTGTACGAGCACGGGTCGAACCCGAGTACTACAAGAGTGGTGGGGACGTTAGGGTATTTGGCACCGGAGCTAACCCGAACGGGGAAGCCGACGGCTAGCTCGGACGTGTTTGCCTTTGGGGCTTTGTTGTTAGAAATTGTGTGTGGGAGGAGGCCGATTGAGCCGAAAGCAATTCCGGAGGAGCTTGTGTTGGTGGAGTGGGTGTGGGAGAAATGGAAACAAGGGGCGGTTTTGGAAGTGGCGGATAGGAGATTGGGAGGGGAGTGTGATGAGGTTGAGGTGGTGGTGGCGGTGAAGCTTGGGTTGATGTGTTCGAATAGTGTGGCGGGGAGGAGGCCGAGTATGAGGCAGGTGGTGAGGTATTTGGAAGGGGAGGTGGCATTACCGGAGGAGGTGTCGCCACCGGGTGAGTTTGATGGGGGGAAGATGGGTGGTGGTGGGATTGAGTTTGAGGATTTTGTGCATTCGTATTCATTGTCGTCGATGGGGGATGGGGATGCGAATGCGGATGTGGATATTGATGCTGGGTTGAGTTGTTCGACTCTGTCAATCACCGGTGGACGAGATGGAAGGTAGCATTGTTAGGATTTTTTTTTTTTTTTTCCCTATATTATAAGTAGTTTTAAGTTTGGCCAACAATGATTTTCATTCATTTTTGGGAGTTGGATGGACGAAGAACTTGGAATTTGGCAGTTCAAGGTAGGTTGAAATGGTGATCTGGAGCAAAGTGGTTACTTAGTTTTCTTTTTTCCTTTTTTGACGGAGCAAATTGTTGAGGTTGGAATGGTGGTTGTTGATGGATTATAAATATTTGCTTTTCAATAGGAAGCATTTGGTATCCTATTCTGAGTGATCCAACCATTAGGCAAGACATTAGCAGAAGAGTGCATGTGTAATTTACTTTCCGAGTGATCCAACCATTAGCTTGCAACTTATTTTCTGGAAGGGTCGATTGAGTTTATCAGTACTGGGACGTTTTGGACTAAAAGCAATTTAAGGGAACATAAGATTTAACGTAAAACAGAAACAAAGGATACACGACACCAAACAAAAACTCAGCATGAAAAAAAGCTGGTTCTAAGTCCCCCATTCCAGGCCATTAACATCGTTGTCCATGATAGGAACATCAAAATAGGAACCTGACGGTAATGCAAAAACTTGCAGCAACAGTTTTATATAGATACCACATCCGCAGTTTCGACTTGCGAAAACACATCTTTGTTCTAGGAACCGATGCTGAGTTGATCACGCATAGGGTTGGTTCCAAACCTTACAAGGATTACAACTTATACACAAGTTGACAGTAACAATGCATGTGATCCAAACGGGTACAAGGGGCTACCTAATTTTCTCATGAATAATTACATTGCAAAGCACAAACAATCATCGAAGTAGATTCCCCATAGTATACTTTCCCCCACCTCCAAAAGAATGAAAGACCAAAACCAAAAGAAGCATTTTCTGCGGTGTCTACTGGCTCACTATATTGTCTTCACCATTTTACTCTTCTGCATCTTTCACTCCATCAAAGATTTCAGAATCATCAAACCCTGCAAATCAATAACCGTAATTTATTTATCTTGGAGCAAGGCAAATAAGATATCTACTCCTACTTTAAAAAGAGGAAAGAGGGGGAGTGTTTCCCACACTTTTTATCCCTTAAAAAACCTCCCTAAATTTGTTTGGTTTGATTGATGATGGGTCCTCAAATTACATTAGGTGTACAAACCAATTGCTTCACCAGTCGTGTTGTTCTGCACAGTTGATTCATTTAGAAAACTACTTTACCTGAAATTAAAAGGGGAAATAAAAAGACACCTTGGACAGATTATAGAATAGATTTCTCTTTCAATATTTCCCTCTATAGCTAGCATATCTGTTGAAATTCATTCTATTCTCCAATGCAGTATCCAATATTTACTAGAATTCACTATTCCCTTCAAGGATCTACGGTGTTGTAATGATTGGGTTCCACTTTTCTAAAACAAAGAAAATCCCACATACAATCTCATTTGGAAGGGAAATTACGTTGAGTATTCCTTAAATAATGATTGAATATTAATGTATGTTCCAATATGGTTTGTGCATATTTAGTGCTTTTTTTCCTGATTAATCGTTTAAAATCCTACCCTAGATTATACGATAATACGGGATTTTATCGTACTTCAATCCGAGTAAACACAACTTTGACATGTGACGAAGAAGGAATTATGGAACGCACTGGGAAATCATGAATTTATGGAATGCACTCGGAAAAAATGAATTATACTGTAATGAGACAAGGAGGAAAATAATCGAAAAATAAATTGACCATTACACCTTCCCCATCTTAGGATTTTGATAAAGGAAAAAAGCAAACAAGGACGCAAATGGTTGTACAAGTATCATTTTTTATTCAATCCGTTCACATCCCAATTAATCTTTTCTAACTTCCGATTACCTCTTAACCTCTAGATTATACTACAACAATTAACAACTTCATGTGGGATTGCCTGTGCAATTTGACTAGTAAGTTATAAAAGACTGTAATTACCTGCACCCAAGGCTTCAACATCATCAGTTAATGGTCCAGGAAGCATTGTGTTCCCCATAGGCGGGTCCACTGTCATCCAATCTGAGCTCCCAAAATCCTCTGAACTTCCTTCCTTCTCCATTACCCAATCCCCCACAACACCCGTGCTCTCACAGGAAATGGGGTCAACTGCATCCTGTTCTCTGTCCTTCCGAACCCTGTAAAGGATATGTTAGTCCAACAAAGGCCATTTCTCATGCACTTTAAATGCTTCTCCAAATCTACGATAAGTTCATATGTTTTCTACCCTTACATGTGCCTCAACTGCGAGTTGTAATGAACAAAAACAAGGTCACTAAGCCTCTGATGCTCAAGGCAGTTTTTTGTCTCGTGCATTAGTTGAATAGTTGTCCTGTTTGACCTGCAGACCATCAAACTGCAAGTTTGGCTGAGAATACGGATGGCCAAACGAGCCAAATTCGGGCATCCTCCTCCATATGTTGACCACCACTCATCTAAAAGAATCAGATTGTATAAGAATCTGACAAAAAAGTTAAAGAAAGATGGATGGGAAATTAAATAAGTTGGCAAATAATTCAGGAACATGGTGTGCATAAATAGTTTGTGATATCCCCTTCACTCCAACCTCTTCCCTCCCCTCCCTTAACCAAACCCAACCAAACCAACCAAAGCCTTAAGTCCAACCACTTGGGGGGTACATGAATCAGTTTTTCCCATTGAGCTCTGTTGAGAGCATCATGTTCCATGGTATTCAAAAAACATAGATCCTTTCGAACTACCACCTCTGATGTCAATTTTGGTCTACTCCTATCCTTCACCCGTTACCATAATTTACGACTAACCACTGCATGCAACCCAGTTTCTAGCATTAAAAAACAATGCAATGAACTACGATAGGTATTAATTGGGGGATCCACTTATTCCATTACCAGATGTAAGTAAGACCAGTTTCTGTTCTTGGTCACCAACTCGGTTGAAATGTAAGTAGCATGCTCTCTTGACATATGCTGGAAAAAATGGGGGAATAACTTGGTAAAACTAAGATCTAGTCTCTTAATTACCTGAACACTTGCCAAATTCAAACCCTCATAACTCTCACCAAATCTCTTGTTACAATACATATTGGCTATACCACCCGAGGCAAACTACCGACCAAAAGTAACCACCTATAAACTCGTCCCACAACCACAATTGCTCCAAAAGATTCTTTTTTAACTCAAAAAATAACTCTTGCAACCGTTGATATCATAAAGCAATAATGACTATTTATTGGAAAAACATTAGCTGCACAAAAAAAAAAAAAGGGAAAAAGAAACAAAGTGCATGACAATGCTACTGGAACTAGTAAACAAAGGATGTAAATCATATAACTGAACAAAACATGGGTGGTGTCTCAAGGCTTCCTATAAGATGATAATGGCTGTGTTTGGTTGAGAATTTTGAGAAGAATATTTTTGGAAAATTTTTTGAGATAGTGTTTGGATGGGTTTTTGGAAAAAGTAATAATT
>JAXBDA010010251.1:0-10887 GCA_036023075.1 Gaultheria prostrata
GTGACAACCCTCACCCCAGGAAAGTGATTTAAATTATAATTAGTGATCAAAACGGATAATTAGGATTATCTCAAAATTCCCCTAATCAGAAATAGGGAATATGAGATAGAATATGGGTCAATTTCGATTTACTCTACGTATCGGACAAGAACTGGGACACAAATATTTCTTTTATAGCCAAAGGGCCAACCGTTTAGGAATTTCTGTGCTCTTGAATTTCCTTTAGAAATCTGAGAATAGAGTTATTCTTAGAATAATTTATTTGTGCTACTGTGTGAATCGCGTATTTTCCTGAGTACCGGAACCTGGACTGTTTTTCGGATGGTATGCGAGTCGCGCTCCAAAAACGACTCATTCATGGCTGTAGCTAGGTGTCGAGTTGTTTGACACACGGCTGACACTTGGGGATAAGCACAATTAAGGGGTGATTTGGCAAAAAAAAAATAAACTTGTTTTTTGGTTTATGTAGCAATAAACCAAAAAATTTCTTTGGTTCAAATTGTGGTTTATTCCACTGTTTAAAGAGAACTCATGTGGTTTATTTGCCAAACCACTGTGGTTTATTCTGGTTTATTCCCCAAAAAAACAACTCCTGTTTTTTTGCCAAACCACTGTGGTTTATTCTCCAAATAAACCAAAAAATAAGTTTTTTTTTTTTTGGCCAAATCAGCTCTAACAAGTGTATTCATTTATGTTTTTATATACTACTATATTACATGTATATTTATAATTTTACTCTAGTAAGTCTCTCTTGTAAAAATATACATAGAAAAGGAAAAAAACAAAAAGGGAAAAAGGAAAAGAGACAGTCGGCAAATTCAGGAAAAGGGGAAAAGAGAGAGAAGAAGGAAAAAGAGAGGAGAAGAAGAAGAAGCGGTGGATTTCTCGGCTGCCGGTCGGATCCCAATTTCGTGATTTTCGCCAGAGAACTTGATTTTCTGGTTAGGTAATCTTCTTATTCAACCATTTTCATTGCAATAGATTAGAAGGGCTGCTGTAAACCCTAGTTCTGGGTGTCTAAAGTTCATAATTAGAGGATTTTAGGATGTTAAGGAGTTGTATTGTTTTAGGGAAGATGTACAAATCTTGTGACAGATTATGTTACCCTTAAAGCTTGCTATTTTTGACACCTTTTAACTACGAATTGAATTTTGGAGTCTTCACAGATATTGTAGTATGTTTGAATACGAAGATTTTGGTACCAAAACCATGGAAAACGGAGTAACACAGAATTAGTCATGAATTATTTCGTACAGGCTGTCATTTTTCTTGCGAATGTGCTTTGAGCAAACTTATTTTGATTTCTGGGCGTATTTCACAACTTGGATGGCTTTTATATTTTTACAGGGATTAGAGCATCTCCTACCAATCTTCAAATCTTCAAAATGAAGAACGGAAGTGACATATCAAGGGAAAATTTTGTAATTTATACCCATTTTTTCTCAAAAGTTGTACTGTTTAGAGGGACCCATCCTCCTTTTTGTCACATCCATTCTTCAAATTTATTTTGGTTCTTCAAATTTGAAGAACCAAAACAAAATTTGAAGAACCAATTCTCCAAAAAAGAGGATGGGTCCCTCCAAAAGCACAACCTTTTGAGCAAAAGATGACATAAATTACAAAATCTCCCCTTGATATGTCATTTCCGTTCTTCATTTTGAAGGAAAATTCATGGGTTGGAGATTACACCCTTACGTTATGAACATTCTGGAGTTGGAATTGGGTCATTTGGATGAATATACAATTTTTGGCGATTTTCCGAAGAGTAATTGCTTTGCTGAAACAGAAACTGTAATTGGGTCTGTTTTCTTTCAAATTCTGGGAAATATCCTTTTCACCTATGAATCTGAATTTTTTTACTAAGGGTGATGCTTTAAGTTATGTAACTTTGAACGCTGGTTTCAACGTTTTTAGACTTTGTATGAATAAGTTATGATTTTTTCTTACAAACTATGGCAGATTCATCTAATTGATTCAATAAACTGTTTTTATGCTTGATTTTACTTCTGGACACAAAACTATGAAGCACGGGTACTCCAAAAATGTTGCCGTATGAGTACCGGGTATGGGTACGGCCAAAAACGTACCGGTTACGCAAAAACGTACCGGGTACGTTTGCACTATTCATGGTACGGCTGGGTACACCTGGGTACTTCCATTGGGTACAGATCTGGGTACGTTTGGATAAAAATGTAATTGTTTAAAAACTTTTAGGGACCCGAATGAAAAAACTCAAAAGTTAAGGGGTTAATGTGCAATTTCTTATGCCTTTAACACCACATCAGACGTATTCTTTTACATTAGGGCTCAAATCTTTTACAGCAGCAGCAGCAGCAGCAGCCATAGCCGAGAGCTCTGAGCTCCTCAGCGACTACACCACTGCGATCTGGTTAGTCTCTCTCTCTCTCTCTCTCTCTCTCGTATACTCTCTCAGTCTCACTCGTTTACTCTCTCAGTCTCTCTCGTATTCTCTCTCTCTCTCTCTCGCATTCTCTCTCTCCTCTCATCTGAGTTATCAGACTGAGTAAGTGAGTATCAATTTCTTTCCCTTTAAAATTTTTTTCCCTCTTTTGTACAGATCTGTTTTTTTTTTTTGTAGGTAAAAAAACTCGTTTTTTTTTTCCACAACTTGACTGTATTTTATACTGTAAATGATGGGGTCAGTGGGTACCGTAAAAAATGGTGTATTTAATTTTTTTAATTTGATTATAGGAAAATGAGTTCAGGTTCATCAGCATCAAGCAGTTTTGGCTCAATTTCTAGTTCAACGGTTCCTTCTAGTACTGGTGATGATGTTGAAGATGATTTAAATGAATTGTCCCACTCTTATTTATGCTTCTTTTTGTTGATAAAATGAGTGTTTTATTTAGTTTGTGCAATGGAACATAGTAAAATAGGAAAAAAAAATAAAATTTACATTTACGTACCCAATCGTACCCGTACCCTACTTTTTTAGGTTTTTGCCGTATCGCGTACCCGTACCCGTATCGTACCCGTACCGGTACCTGTGCTTCTTAGGGCGCTTCCTGCCCATACAACACCGACGGGTGAAGGCGGTTAGTCCTCCCATTACACTTGCCCGCGCTAGCAGGGGGCGCTCGAGTACAGAGTGGATGCTGGCCCCTATAAAGCCAACAATCTCCCCTCAGCACCAGCCTGGAGACTCGAACCCGTAACCTCGCTCTGATACCACTTGTTTTTAGAGTATCAAAATATCACAATAGCAATTATATTTCTCTTTTAATAAAATCTATTTTGTTATCATCAAAATCATTAAGGTTCTATAGAAACCTTTGGGCTAACAAAAATGATTGAAACAATTCATTTACTTAAAGAAAAAATAATGGGAAGAGGTAATTTTCAAACCTGAGACATGATAATTGGACCCCCTTGAGGTTCAAACAATTTTTCTGACTTCATCATGTTGACGATTTTCGCTGTAAATTTTTCCATTGCCGCCTTTAAGAATCGTCCATGCGGAAATTAAACAATTAATTAGTGAATGGAAATACAGTATATCTATGGAAATAAAGGAAAATCAATTCAAAAAAAGATATTAAAATACAGTATATCTTTTACTTCTTATTTTCTCCCCTTTTTACTTCACAAAACAGGGCAAAAAAAAAAGGCCAAACATATTTCAGGTAAGGGCAAACCTTAAAAGGCTCATTGTCTGTTCTAAAAGCAATTCCTGGAACATATTTCAGCCAAACAGGGAATCCCCTGCATCCAAACATAGCAGAAACATAGATTTACTGAATATAACAAACGTTTGTGAGTATAAACACGAACCCGAAAAGTCACAAATTTTTAGGGGTGAGCATGGACCGGATTGGTTCGGTTTTGTAGTAAACCAAGAACCAAACCACTACCTACGGATTATGAATTTGGAGAACCAAATCAACTCATAAAAGGCATAGAACCAAACTAATCCAAACCATTAAGATACGGATCGGTTTCGGTTTCGAATCACGGTTTGCTTAAAATTGAGATATTATTTCTGTAAACTATTTAAAGTACTTAAGATTTTGAAGATCAATGAACCAAAACTTATATTAAATCTGATTCCGTTAAAATATCATTAAAATTAATCATGATAATGAAGGAAATCAAGGAATAGGAATAGGCAATGACCAAATCATGTATAGAAATTTAGAAAAATAGAAACATGATGTAGAATCAAAATTGGAATGGAGAATTTCATTAGCAAATTTATTGGCTATGACTAAACCACTACTAGTGTATTGGAATTAAGAGAATAAGTTATGAATCTTAGGCAAAATAAAATCTTGCACAGAGAAGGAATAATGAATAAATTAAATTAGGAAGTTAGTTAATTATAGCTTATATATATAAAATATTTATATATAATATACATGGTTCGGATCGGATTAGGACCAGAACCATGAACGTAAATCCACAAACCAAACCATTGAATACGGATTCTAATTTTTTTAAATCAGGACCAAACCACGTTACTAAAAAATCGAACAAACCAATCGGTTTGGATCCATTTGGACTGGATTCACGGTTTGACGGATTTTCTGCTCATCCCTATAAATTTTCGACAAGATTTTGCATTCGCGAATATACGCATTGGCATATCCGTATCACCAATTGGATAGAAATAGAATAACACAACACATATGGTTGTAACACATGCCAATAGTAGCAAGCAGTACCCGAAATTCCATTCAGCACAAACATAAGGGCCGATTCGGAGATGAACATAAAGGCCTGCTTGTTGCACCACTTTGATGAACCGAACCAAATCGTACCTCCCCTCAAAATAATACTGCAAATATAAAAAAAAATTCATATTACAAAAATCTCAGCTTCAAAATTCTGAATGGAAAGCATATACTCCCTCTGTCCCAAAAAAAGTTAATTTAGTATGAAAAGACGAGCAATTTTTCAGGTAAAAAAGTAAAGTCATAATTTTTCGAAGAGAAGAAATAGGAAACAAAAGGGTTTTTCTCACTACCTGTCCAGGAGAAGGCTCATGTCCATTCCAAAAAACATATGTCTGTATAACATCCAATCCCCCATCTTTTGCTTTTTGGATAAGATCAGGCCACATCTACAACCAACCCAATTAACCAAAACCATAATACATAAAAATTCTCCAAAAAAAAATCAAATCCAAATGCATTGCAAATTACGAAACAGAATTGGTAAAAACCGCGGTACCCATTAAGCGAATGGGCCGAAAAACTCTGCAGCAACAAGTATAAATTGTACCTCGGGGGTGCTTCTTGGGTAATGAATGGATCCAGATATGAGAATTCTTCGTTGGCCGTCGATGATGAAGGCCTTGTCGTCGTAGGAAACGTCGGCCGTAACCGAAGAAGAAGAAAAAACCCACAAAAATAAGGCAATCACAGGGAGGAAAAAACTGTGGATTCTCAACATACTGTTGTACATTGCTCCCGTGAGTCCGTGACCCTTCTCTCTCCTCTATTCTCTTCTCTTGTCTTTGTTCTTCACTTTACTCTCTGTCCAAAAATGAGCAGCAGCAGCAGAGAGAGAGAGAGAGAATTGTGTTCTATGAAATACAATCAGTAAAAATTGGAGTATTAATTTGGAGCAGAGGAGTTGCAGAGTTAAGGCGATGGTTGAATTCATGGGGAGGGAAAAGGGAAGCTCAACTGCTTTTAAAGATATCTCAAGGGGGAGTGGGGCCCACTTACCGTGGGGGCCCTATGAAAAGGTTCGTCCAATATAAGAATCTTTCCTTCTTTTTTTTTTATATAGTCCGATGTTCATGTCAGATTGTGCGTACCTCAATTAATTTTGAGATTCTAGAAGTAACAACTGGACATAAAATCTCAATAGTTTGCTGACAAGGATTTTCTTTCATGCCGTTGCTAAAGACTCGGGATGATGTTAAAAAAATTTGTCACGCCAAGAAAACTCATGAGATAAATTTGTTAAGGTCAAGGTGGCATGTGTGAATGAGGTATTTATGTGAATTTATGATATTCATCAGTTAAACGAAAATCTCTTTCTGTCCTCTTTCCTTTCGTGTCAGACTATTCAGTGAACTTAAGTATAAACTATGGGCGTAAGCTACGCATGACATTTTTCTCGTACTTTCTTCAACTCCTGCCCGCTTATCGAAACCTCTTTCTTTTTTCTCTTATAGTAATCACAAAAATAATGAACGAGTGTGTTTCACTTTAAATTGCACCATCTTAGAAAATATTGGGTGCGTCACATATGCTTGATTTTCGTTAGCCTAATTAATTGGAGGTGGATGAAAAATGTGAAAGCACTACTTGACCAAATTAAAGTGTAAGGATTTGATTGCGCAAATTGAGTTTCAATGTGTTAAAGTGTGATTTTGGTGAACGTTAATTACTAAAGTTATGTTTGGGTGGTTACTAGGAGGCTTAGCTTGGATGACTTTGATTGTCACAAGGAAAATGATGTCCTCCAAACAAGTAACAAGGGCATTTAAGTAACTTAAACGTGGAGTGCAATAAACTAAGATCTTTCCCCATTGGTAATTGAAGACTGTTCATATATGGTAGTTCTCCTTTTATGCCTATATATTTTGCATTCAGAATTAAGCTCCTATTTTCTGAATGAAAAATTGGTTTATTGAATCAACCATTTATAATTATTCGATTGAGCTGATTTTTTTTTGGGTCACTCGAAATTTTAAAATTAATGAACAGTTTGGATCTTTTTATGTGGGGCCTGAAGGTGGGCCCCGTAAGCCAATCTGTGCATGATCAGTACACCTTCATAGGTTCCGTCGCTTTACCGTTATTTTTTGTACTGTGATTTGACTACTTTTCTTGAAAAACTGCTACTATAATGGAGGTGAAAAACATAATCTCTCTCTCTCTCTCTCTCTCTCTCTCTCTCTCTCTCTCTCTCTCTCTCTCTCTCTCTCTCGTTCATTTACAAATCTTTTTTAGTGAACGGAATTAATGTGATGGGCATGCAAGATGCAACTCTAAAACTTTGACCGCTTTTCAAGCAAATTTATTATAGCTAACAAAGGCACAATTTCCATGCCAATCTCACCGAGGTGGTGGTGGTTGTTGTTTTTTTTTTTTTTTTTGAGAAAAAGAGAGAAAATTGTATTAAACACCAACTATTACAAAGTAAAACAATAAATTAGGGGATTCACAAAATAATAATTATATTATAGTATATGATACTAGTAAACTTTTAGAATTTTGGGGTGACCGCCCCCCTTACATCTCTGTATGTCTATGCTTACATGTATCTCGATTAATCTTTACTCCGGTTCAGTCAAAGGCATGTCATCCACGCTGAAATTAAGGGATTCATAAAAAATTACTCTTTTGCTGCCTGATCCTAGAAATCAAACATGGGTCAATTATATGAGGAGCAAACCCACTAACCAACTAAATCGACTAATCCTCGAGGCTACCTCGGAAGCTTGTCATCTATATAAATGTGGTAGCCAAGAAGTCTATTTTTCAGCAAATGAAATTTATAGGTCCCCATCTACCCATTATTAGGCATTCATTTACATGTACTATTATTAACTGTCCACAAAAGTTAGACGTACCCCTTTCAGAAAATGAGCCGGGCTAAATGAATAGTGGGTTATTATTAAAGCTCGATGAACATGTCCAGTCTTGAATTGTTATTTTGGTGAAACTTTCACTCGAAGTAGCCTAATTAAGTTGTTTCTAATTCGTGTTTGTTTTTTTTTTTGTCATTCGTCATTTCTACTCTATTATATAGGGGAGGGGAAGTGGAACTCGATCCCGAAATACATTGTGAGACATTCAAAAGCTCTACCGCATGAGCTAGCCACCACTTACCTAATTCGTGCTTTATATGCGTATTTTTTGTATTGTTTCAAAGATATTGAATAGTTATAAAAGAGAATAGAAGTTATCTTTAGTTTTAAAGGGAAGAATGGCGATTCCTCAAATAAAAATATCATGAGTAAATAAAGGAGGATTGAAAGACAAGATTTTGTCAATTTCTCTGATCTTATTAATGTCATTATCCTTCAAATTTACAACGTGCTTTGTAATTAGGGGCGGAACCAGAATTTTAGATTAGTGGATTAAAAAATGCAAGTTATTTTTTTTATTTGCTCAAGCAAATACTTAACTTGATTAAGAGGTTAACTATAACGGAGATATAAAGTGATACATGTATTTTTAGTTTATAATTGGTCCCAGTGACTTATTATATGTTGAAAATAAATGTACGATAACTTCATTTGTATTACTAGCAACTCTCGAAAAGGAAAAAAAACTTGAGAATTCTATGTATTTTAATTAAGTTGAGGAAATTTATAACAGTTTTGCAATGTAAAAAATTACAACATTTAGCTTCAAACTATCAAAAATCATTATGACCAAATAAAGTGAAGTTGACCCCTCTTGCTTCTTGTCCCTTAATCCGTCCGCCCATGTTTGTAGCCAAAATGTACTCAAACTTACCGTGGTAATGTCTATTAGGATTTTCGAACCCCACAACACTCTACGGATCTTGGGAACAATGAATCACATACGAAAAGTAATCAGTCGTGCATAATGAAAACCGGAAAGGAAAAAACGAGACATAAGATATACGTGGAAAACCTCAACGTGAGGAAAAGTCACAGGAGCCACACCAGTCCACTATGAAATCGAAATCAAGAGTACAAGTCTTCTTGCAATCTCTCTGAGATGTGCGTTTTCTCTCGCCTCTCTCTGTTTTTTCTCAAAAAAACTAATAACCCTAATTATTAGCAAACTGCAATATAAATAGGTCAAGCCCTATGACCGAAATTACACACCCAGTGTCCCGTGGGGGCTCCGCCCCTTATACTCCCGAGTTAACCACTACTGAAGGTTGTCTGCACCCCAACAATGTCTACCACAAAATGATTATGCTGCAATAACAAACACGAGTCGAGCTCAAATAATTTGTTTTAATTGGCAACATCCTACCACTTGTGCTTACCAAATAAGGGTAATAGTTCTTTCATCTTACCAGATAAGGGCATTGTCACACCTAAATCTGATTGGTAAGAATTAAATTCATTCATTCTTTTTTTGCTTATTTATTTGACGTATAATTCCACGTGACCACCAATAGAAGATGATAATAAAGTTGTTTCCAAAATTAGTCAAATAACCTTTTTTTCTCACACAGTTCCAAATTCTGGAGTAAAAAACTTCATTTCCTCAACTGCTAGATATATAAGCAATTCCAACAAAATTATAAATTATGAAAGTTACCAAGTTGATCTTAGACGTATCCCGAAAAATGGAGGAAAAAATTGATGGATCTAGTATAATTGTTTGGTAAATAAATTAATATATATCTTGCCTTGGTGGACCGTGGACGCAGGAAGTTAATAAAGAGGGGGGCAAATGCAAATTTATTTTGCGCTGGGAGGAATTAAGGTGAATTTTTTTAAAAAAAACTAAGAAGCTAAAGTAAAATTATCAAGATTTTGATGGAGGCAATTTAAAGTTCTCCACAGATCTCTTGGTCCTTTTCTTTTTCACTATAAATAGTTCTCTAAATTCATTTTCACAATTCAACAAAATAAAATAAAAAATATAATTACATATATTTGTAATTTTTGCAATTTGTATCGACAATAATTTCCAAGGTTTCTTATCAATTTTTTGTCAGTTTCTTACCATGGCATTTTAGGACAATAAAATTATATGGTAATTACACATACACACAATCTAGTTTCTTCCTCTAACATAGAGTAGTAAATAACAATATAAACTTACATAAGATATATATTTGTTAGGGGTATTTGCACTTACACCCCTGTACTTTACTCAATTTGCAAAGACACCCATGCACTTTCTTTTTAGGCACTTACACCCCCTCCAGAAAATCCGAATTTCGCTTAGGTTTGGACTTTGACTTTCCCCATCAAATTTCGATGATCTGATCTGTCCAATGTGTTTGGAATATGTTTTTTGAGGTACCCAAGGAATTGGCAAAACAAATGACTGGGAATGGCTTGATTTGAACATATACAATTTTATAGAAAACTGTTTAATCCAAGCCCTTCACGGTCTTTTTTTTGGCTGATTCTCTCTAGGTACCCTTGAAAACACGTTTCGAACACATTGAATGGATCGGATCATTGAGATTTGATCGGGAAAGTCAAAGTCCGAACCTAGGCAAAATTCGGGTTCTTTGTAGGGGTGTAAGTGCCTAAAAAAAAGTATAAGGGATGTGTTTGCAAATCGAGCAAAGTATAGGGGGTGTAAGTACAAATACCCCTATTTGTTATTATCAATGTAGAAAATACATGTGGTTCGGGTTCTAGGTATTGCGTCCAAATCTTCCTATCATTCTATGTTCTCATAATGTCCACAAATCAACTTCGATGGGTTGGCCCCTCTATATCAAATATGGGTCTTGTTAATGTGTGCCCTTGGGGCATATGATAAAGTTCATTAAATGAGACAAATTAAACCCACTTTTATAGAAAGTAGTAAAAGTAGTTGGCATATTGGATAAAGAGAAAAGTTTTTTCATAGAGACCATAGTACCCCTTAAGTTTTCCCTCCGTACCAGAAGTTTTTTCTTCTTCCATTGCCTTTTTACCCTCCAGACTTTTGACATCTAGAAGAAGAATATTAAAGCTTCTTCTTCTATAAGCCCTCATATACTGCCATTAATAAGAAGAAAAAATTTGAAAAAAAGAAGAAGATGATCTCTACAGGTTGATGAATTAAAATTGTGGTGAAATTGTACTTTGAATTCGCGAAGGAAAAAAAGGAAGTACTTTTTGAATTTTACCGTGGGGTTGAACCCAATTTTTTGTTAGAAATATCATAAATGATTTTGATGTGGATTTCAATTTAATGAAGGAATTTTTTTATTAATCCAATGAATTTCTGAATAATTACTGCGTTTGCTAATGTT
>JAXBDA010010253.1:0-10884 GCA_036023075.1 Gaultheria prostrata
CTCATTGAGAACTTTAATATGGTGCAAAAAAATTTGAAAATTATTTTGGTAAATACATTATTTTTTAGTTTGAAAATTGCACGTAGTTTCGTAGGGGGCAAACATTTTGGAACGGAGGGAGTAAAATAAATAACTGTTAAAAGAAAAGAAAAGAAAAGAAATGGATGAGTAAGAAAACAGAGATGAAACATACTTTAATAAGAGGAGATGCGCTGCTTTTCAAGAAAGAAAAAAACTGTAAACAATTAGGACTTATTGCGTTAACAACAAATATATCCTAGGAGTATCAAAATAAAAATATTATTTTAATAGGGCTGGGCCGGAAGGGGCCTCAAGGAATTTTTTTAAACTGAGCTCATTTAGTAAATAGAGTAAATAGGCTTAAAATCACAACTAAACCCAATCCTATGGAGCTAAATATTTATCGAAAAAATTATAAAAAAAAAAAAAAAAAGACCTGGCGGTGTACAACCCTAAAGCTGAGGCAAGCTTGGGTACAGACAGACTCACACAACTCACTTTTTTAACATATAGTATGTATGTACAAATAAAAATACACAATAAAAATAGGATGTCTACCTGATTATCAAGAGGTGATCCAAAGGTACTAAGGGTGCGTTTGGTTGGATGGAATAAACTTCGGAATGGAATTATTATTCCGATGAAAAAGTGAGCAAGTGAGTGAGGTCTTCACGAGAAGTTTGGCATGGAGAATGAAAAGGAGGCAAAAGAAAATTGTAGTGAGAGAAATTGAAGTGTTTCGGCAAGCGTGGAGAATGGAAAGAGGGAAAAGAAAATTGCAGAGAGAAATTGAGGTGCTCCCTATAAATGTAGGGGATAGGCTTTGAGTTTTCTTCACTGTTGCCATCCCAGGGAGAGAAATAATTTTTTCATACCAAATAAGTGAGGGGCCAACATGTAGACCTGAACCAAGGGGTTAGTAGCTTAGCGGTTATTTCCTGATCCTTCTAAAAGCGAGATCAAAGTTCGAGCCTTGACAGAAACATTTGGGGTTTAGGGCTATGAATAGCTTCTAGACTCCCTCTGCATTAACTCACCAACTCTCCACTGATGTATATCGAATGACAAAAAAAAAAAACATGCAAACCTGGATTGGCCAAATAAGTCGCTTGATTTATTTTTCCATCTTCATTTGAGTTTTTTCGCGCTAGATAGTTTTGTGTCAAATTTTTGTGTATCATTTGTTTGTTTCAACGAAAAGAATCGGAAAAGTAAAAAAAAATTATGATTGTAACCTTCAATTTTTAGAATAAAGATGAAAATAAGGCCACAAAAAATCTATTTTTTTTAGCTTATTTTCGTCTTTACTCAAAAAAAATTTGAGTTTGGATTATAATGTCGTACTTTATTGATTTCTCTCGTTTAGACAAACCAATGATACGCAAAAACTTGAGGCAAAATTAACTAGCGCGGAAAAAAAATAAAATTAAAACGAAGTTAAATCGACTTTATGCCAAACCTTGCTGTAGTAATGGTTTAATATATTAACAATTTAAAAATTAATAAATTACATTGGATAAAAAACAATAAAATAGAATGACGAAAAAATAATAAATAAATTTTATTGGAGACGAACCGGATTATTAAAATGGAACGACGAGTGTATATATATACTGCACTAGATAATTGTGGGGTTTGTCAAATGGCGGTTGCCCTGGCCGCCATTAGACAACCAATAAATCCGTCTTTGCAACTGCCTGCGCAATTTTATCCACTTGCTGCCACTTGAAACAACTCATTCAATTTTTCTCCTTTACTTGTCTGCTACCATCCATTCATGAGGACCATGGATGCGGGGTTGCGGCGCAGTCCCGTACTGCACAACGTGTTATACAGTTACTGTGCAGCACCACTAGCTCGTTCCGACAATTGGAGACGTTTACGACATAGAGCTCATCGAGTACTACAAGTATACCAAAAATAAACTCGTTCGGATATCGTTAAGGGCCTCATGTTGGAACAGTGGTTTTGATCCAGTGTTTTGGTCCATTATGATTCATTTGTTTTCAAGTTATATGTGTTTCGATTACTCACTTAATGATATCCGATCAAGTTAATTTTTAGTACACTTATTCAACTCGACGAGCTCTACGTGGTAGATTTCTCCGATCGTCAAAAAGATGCCAACGCGGCCGCACAGTGACTGCATAGCACGAGGCTGCGCAACACCCCACGGATCCGAGGACGAACCACCTACATACCATCTTGTTCACGGCCGCACAGTGAGTGACTGCACAGCACGAGGCTGCATAACACCCCACGGACGATCCACCTACATATCATCTTGTTCCTGGTCGTGCTCAATTTTTTTAGACTTAAACTGTGACATCAATTATTAGGCCGATGCGCACGGTCTGATTGGATCTTGAACACAGTCAATATCGACGCGAAGAGAAATATGGTATGGATTCAGTGCCTACATATAAAATTGTACTGAATAAAACATTCCATTTTTACTTTACATTAAACTGTTCACACATTCCATGGAAGTTTTATAGGGGGAGAGGGCGTGAACAAAGTGGGCTTTAACGCCGCTTGGGCTTGGCCCACAAGGTTCTTATCTTTTTACTGAAATTTCGCATTCGGACTGGGCCTGGTCAAACCCGGTCCATAATATTTATTTCAGTTTCTTCTCCCCTGCCGAAATTTCCACAAACAATTTTCTGCGTAAACTATCCCTCGCGTCCCAGAAAAAGCTCTAAACATAACCATCGACGACGACGACGAGAAGAGCCCGCCGATCTCATCCAGCAGCATTCGTCGTCCATTTCGAGCCTTAGCAGCTGATTCCTACTTAATCGAGTGTGAATCCAGAAAAAATAAGACATAATGCGCAAAAAATGTAAGTTCGTCATAAAACTCTAGATTATACAACATATTCACCATCATTCGATTGGGAATTCGAGTCCTAGCAGCTGATTCCTAGTTAATCGAGTGTGAATCCAGAAAAAACAAGACATAATGCGCAAAAAATACAAGTTTGTTATAAAACCCTAGATGATACAACATATTCACCAGGCTAAGATCCTCATATATATATATATATATATATATACACACACACACACACACACACACACATATATATATATATATAGGAAAAAAGGAATGCTTGCACAAATCAATACATTTCAGGTGATATTAGCATAAAAATCTTCAAGAATTTCTTGATTAGCATTAACCGTAAACCCTAAAAATTTGTTAACTGTACTGAAATTCTTGGCCTTACAAACGTTGTAAAAAAACCCTAAAAAAATTTCACATTTTTTAAATTTTTAAAAATTTCAAATTTTGAAATTTTCAAAATTTTCAAAATTTCAAATTTTGAAATTTGAAATCACGAACAGAGAGAGAGAGAGAAAGAGAGAGAGAGAGAAGAGGGATACCTTCAATCGTATACGCAGGAAATCGAAATCGTCCACTGGTTCCTTCAATCGTCAACCACAAATCGTTCGTTAGGGTTAGGGTTTTAAAGTTAAACCAGAGACAGAGAACGAGAGAAGAGAGAGAGAGAGGGAGAGAGAGAGAGAGAGAGAGTGACGAGACCTGGTAGATGATGGGTGATCGATTTGTTCGCGGTTCTTCTTCTCTCGATCGCGTTCTTCGATCGTGTTCTTCTCAGCCGTTCTCTTTCTCTCTCTTCGTCTCTCTTTTCTCTCACAGACGTGTGAGATAATGAACCCCTTCAAGGGGTAAAGTGAATGAGAGGGAGTGGGGTTCATGACCTGTGACCCTTTTTAAGCCATGAAGCGATCTGAGCCGTTGGTCTCCTTCCCTTGCATCCAACGGCCCAGGGCTCTCTCCCTTACATAACTATGTAAGGGCGCCCCTACCTGATCTGGACTGTATATATATATATATACATCATTTAATTAATGGCGTAATTAATTGAAATTTGCAGAAACTGCAAATGCACCAGGCTACGGTTTGAAGAACAATTTGCAAGAAGATTCAGAAGAGGAGTTTACTAATGAGATTCGTAAGTATTTTTGAATGTATACTTTGACTGTATAAAATGTACACTGTCTGTTTTCAGTGAATGCTATGTGTTTAGGACTGCAGTAGACTTATTATTGTGAATTAGGACTAAACAATTGTGTTTCCAACTGATTGGAACTGATTCAAGTATGGTGGTTTGAAATCGTTGGCTGAATCCTATTAGTTTTCGAGTATATCTTTATTGACATTGGTGTTTGTATGCCAAATGATAGGGTTTAATATGATCCTTCCAATCTAGTTGACCAATACCATTGCCACATCGTTCTCATGCTATTCTTTGTATGTGTTTCCTGCTGTGGAATTGCTCCTTAGCTGCTTGCTCTCCAGTTCTATTGATAGAATTTCTTTCAAAATGAACCTGCTAGATAATAGACTAATGGATTTATAACATCTCTGTTTGTCTGCAAAGCTACCTGTATCGACTTGGAAGGTTTAGGGTTTGAGTGTATACTGTAATTTTCTATGCCTTTTCAGTATACACTATAATTTTGCAAAATTCAAAAGTAAAAACCTCCATGTCTTATTACTTTGCATTTTGAGTGTACACTGTAATTTTGTATGCCTTCAAAAGTAAAAATCTCCATCTCCTATTATTTTGCATTTTGAGTGTATACTGTAATTTTGTATGCATTTTGAGTGTACAAAGTAAAAACCTACCATTGTTTTGGAATGTATGAGGCACAGAGGACAAGAAACAGAATGACCACACTGGAAAATGTTGTAGCATCACTCCGTGAGGCGAATGTTCATTACAAAGCCAAGATTGCAAGACTCGAAGCCAAAATTGCTGATCAAGACAGGGATATTGCAATGATCAAAGATGCGTATGACATTCAGACTCCTAACCACATTTCGGGTGAAAATCCTATGGATGTTGAGAGTGATGGTCGCTTGTCTATCCGTGGCGAGAATTAATTGGGATTTTTTGGAAGCCCCAATGAAAACCCAGAAGGTGGGTGGGTTTTCTGTTTTGTTGTTAAAACACCGTATGTTGTAGTTGTTGGTAGTTTAGTTTTTTTTTTGGAAGAAAACCTAGAAGGTGGGTGGGTTTCCTGTTTTGTTGTTAAAACACAGGTATTGAAGTTTAGAATGTACACAGTGGGGGAAACACAAGTACTTTTGTTGGTTTGGCATGAGAAATTCCTAGGGTTTTGAAAAAGCAATTATTTTTGTAACAAGGAAGTTAACTATAATGTAATGAATATATATTTTGAACTGTCTTGTTTTGCAGAAGTCACCCTTTTTATTGCATGTTCAATTCTTCTTGTTTTTTTTCATTACATTTGGATGTAGATTTGGGTGTACACTGTAAAAAGATCAAAGAATCCGCATTGGGATTTTGGATAAAACAATTCTCTTTTTTGATTTCATTTTGAAATATGAATTTGAGTGAATGCTATGTGATGGAGACTGAATTAGAGTTTGTGAAGATTGCAATTGGATCATTTGAATTTGAGTGTACACTGTAAAATGATCAAAAGAATCCAGTTTGAGAGTTTCAATTTGAACGTACACTGTAATGAGTGTGCACTCTAATATGAGCGTACACTGAAATGACTGTACAGTCCATTGCACTGAAATATGAATGAGTGTATAATGAATTGAGTGTACAATGTAACATGAGTGTACACTGTAATATGAGTGAACAATGTAAAATGACTGTACACTGTACAATGAGCGTACACCGTAATATGAGTGTACACTAACATAAGTGTACACTCATTTCACAAAGTGATCAAACCTCAAAGTGAATTGAGTCGACAAATAGATTCATGTAGGGTACAAAACTAAGTATATGGCGAATATGCAAATTATAATACGTACTTGTTTTTGGTTGACTCTACACTATAATGTCTTTCCACTGAAATAAGTGTACACTGTAATTGCGTGTCTGTCTGTGTCTGTAGCTTCAATCTACTATACACTAACTGCAATCTAACATAAAGAATGACCTAAATCAATCTGTCAACCAATCTATGTGCGTGACCGTACAATTTAAAAAATGTAGCTTCAATCTCACATTAAAACTGACCTAAATCAATCTATCAACCAATCTATGTGTGTGACTGTAAAATTGTAAAAAACTGTAGCTTCAATCGAACATTTAAAACGACCTAAATCGATTTGGCAACCAATCTCTTTGCGCGGCTGTACAATTGAAAATTTTAGCTTCAATCGAACATTATAAATGATCTAAATCGATCTGTAAACCAATCTCTGTGCGTAATTGTAATGTATGTACGTTTGCGTCTTTGTTTGTGTGTGTGTGTCTGAGAGAGAGAGAGAGAGAGCTTACCCATTTGAACCGAGAATCAATTTGAGAGAGAGAGACAGAGACAGAGCTTACCGATTTGAATTGAGAATTAATTTTAAGGAATCAATGTCTGCGTCTTCTACAATTTCTCTTTTGAAGACGATGAACAAAAGCGCGGCAGCAGCCCGTTATAAAGCTGAGGGTAGAAACGTAACTTAGCAAGCGCCTTGGAGTTACACGTATTTAAGAAAAGTGGTTAACCTAAAGTGTAATTAGTGAAGGAGAAAGGTGACCGGCTGGTAATAAAACCGTCGTAGAATTTGAACTGACAAGGTCACTATACTTAGAATACTGAACCATTGAGTTATTTGTCCCGATTGAGAATAGAGAAGATGCATCGATCAACCCATTTAGTTTCAGACAGCTAGCCCATTCAAACCTTCTTATACCCCAATCATCCCATTTCATGTACAACACCTCTAGCCCAAGAAAGAACTATAACCCATAAGCCCAACTCCCAACCCCAATTCCACCGCTCCCAAACCTAACCCCACCACCCACCATCAAATGTGGGTTGGATAATTTTTAAGACCGTGCTTAAGAAAATAATAATTAAAAAAAAGAAGATAAATTCTTTGAAATTTTGTTGTCTCCAATGAACTTTTTTTCTACTTTGACCTTTTTTTCGATTTCTCTTATTGAGACAAACAATTTTGATAATCTGAATCTAGCAGAAATTAATTAAGAGAAAACAATAATAAACACGAAAGCAAATTTTTCACCCTCGCTTTGTTCAACCTCGCGATGGTGTACCCATTCTGTGGCTCACATCAAGAATCGAAACTATTCATTTGTCTAGATTCAATTCTTAGGAGCCCATGCAAAAATTAAGCCCAATCCAATATTGGTGAGCTTTTGATGTAAAAGTTCAATTTTTTAATGAGAATTTTAAAGAAAAATAAATAGAACTCTAGATGAAATAGTTACCTATATCTGATTGGGCAAAATATTTGTGTGGGCTCCTAACAAGTGAATTTATACATAATGAATGATTTCGATCGTCGAATTAACATACAGAATGAGTACACCCTCACCGAAGATGAACAAAACGAGAGTGAACAAATTTGTTGTCACCGAGGCAAAGAAATGAACAATTATGTAAAAGGGAACCACCGAGGTGGTTGCCTGGCTAATAGGCCAGTTGGCCTCCACAAAGGAGACTCAGGTTCGTGTCTCGCCCCCGAAGTGGCTTTGAGGGGATTTTGGTAGTGCTATACTACTATCAGCTTGTGCTCTGGTGACGACATGTTTTCACGGACAGTAGCTATGGCTCAACCGGACATTCCACAGCGGGTCGGGAGCCTCTATGATCACGTCCAAGATGAGTTGCTATGCTGGTCGCCCCCTCCCACCCTTTTTCCAGATCAAAAAAAAAATTTATGTAAAAGGGTTACATCTTTTAGACAATTGGCCCATTTCAAACAAAACCCATACCCATATCGGCCCATTTCCCTTACAAGACCTCCAGCCCAGAAAAAACCGACGACCCATAAGCCCAACTCCCAACCCTAAAAAACACAGCCCTCCCTTCTCCTTCTCCTTCTCCTCCACTCCACCCTCTCTTCTCTCTCCTTCTCCGCCGCTCCCAAACTCTAACCCGACCAAAAAATGGGTCGAGTAATCCGAGCTCAGCGTAAGGGACCCGGATCCGTATTCAAGTCCCACACCCACCACCGCAAGGGCCCGGCCCGGTTCCGCAGCCTCGACTTCGGCGAGCGAAACGGGTACCTCAAAGGCGTCATCACCGAGATCATCCACG
This sequence comes from Gaultheria prostrata, assembly GCA_036023075.1. Classification (NCBI taxonomy): domain Eukaryota; kingdom Viridiplantae; phylum Streptophyta; class Magnoliopsida; order Ericales; family Ericaceae; genus Gaultheria; species Gaultheria prostrata. Next base: position 8,094 of record JAXBDA010010253.1, read on the forward strand.
ACCCGGGTCGGGGCGCCCCGTTGGCCCGCGTCACGTTCCGGCACCCGTTTCGGTTCAAGCACCAGAAGGAGCTGTTCATCGCTGCTGAAGGGATGTACACTGGTCAATTCGTGTTTTGCGGGAAGAAGGCGAATCTGACCGTCGGAAATGTTCTGCCGTTGAGGTCGATACCTGAGGGAGGAGTGGTTTGTAACGTTGAGCATCATGTCGGTGATCGTGGAGTCTTGGCTAGGGCGTCTGGGGATTATGCTATTGTTATTAGTCACAATCCTGATAACGATACTTCCAGGTAATTTAAATTGTAGTAACTGTTTTGTTTAGAAATTTATTTTCTTGTTTGTGTTTGACGGAATTTTTAAGTGTAATTGTTTTTCAGGAACTTGCCAAGACATATATAAGATTGGTGCAGAATTGCGACTTTTGAAATGTTTAGTTTTAAGGGAGTCCTAATCTTATAGTATCTTCGGCCCTATTTCAAATTTGAGTAAAAATTTCGGGTATAAGCTTCATTTGGTATGGAATACTCTAATGGACAAACCCAAATGTAAGCACAAATTTGAGTACAAGCTTCATTAATGGCGTAGTTGTGAATGTGAAGTGCAAAGGCTTAAACAATTTGAGTGAAAGATTAGAGTCACCATGGGATTTGGTGAGAATTTTTGAAATTTTGAGAGAATCACTCTGGTATGAGGGAAAATCTTGAGGGGAAGTCATTCTGGTATGAGTTTTGAGTCAGAAGACTGAAATGAATTTAGAGGGGCTTTACTCTAAATTTGGTTCTGAGTTACTAATTAAAAGAGTATGGGCTAGAATTGCTCATAGTAGGATAGCTAAACACCTGCATCTCACAAGTGCAATGCAGGAAGCTTATATATTTGGGCACTTCTCCTTCATTTTTGTGAGAGCGGGCATATTGGTTAATAAAAATGGGGATATGTTGGTTGGAAATTGTGGAATATGGTTCATTTTGATGTGCCATCCGTAATCTTAGAATTGTTTTCAATTGGTAAAGCATTAATATATTGTGATTTTTAGACCCATATTCAGCAATGAACACTACTATTCCCATCTTTGCATTGTATATTTTTTTGATGTACAGTTTGATTTTTGTGTCGAGGTTTGTATGAAGTTGTGAGATTTTTCATGGAATTTGCTTGCGGGGAGTGTTTCACACATTTCTTTTTTTTGCAAGTGGTAAAATAGGGTTTGGTCAATTAGACTGTTAGCCGGGGTATCTTAAAAACATTGCGGGATGTATGATTCTTCGAGGCGTGATCTCTTTTTGTTTAAATTGGATTTTTAGCCTTCTTGTGGTCTCATGGAAAGACTTGTTTTGGTGCTTAATCAATCTTTTAGTTTTATGTGTGTTGTAGATTGATGTCTGGAGAAAACAAAGTCGATTGTTTCCCAAATACGCCACTTTCCTGTTAGGTGCTTTGTCAAATCTGTTCTGTTAGCTGCATGTTATAGCATTAAAGCTGAATGATTTCTGTAAGGTAGTCTTCTTTTGAAGGCCAGAAGGGAGAAAAAAACAAAGAAACCTCTGATTTGCTTTTGAAGCTTTTTATTCCATTGTTCCTGTAGTTCTTCTTCATCATTACTACATCACTCAACTTTGGTGTTAACACGAACTTCGTGGAATCCCTTTGATGACATTTGCATCTCCATAACCTCTCCCCCTCCCTTTTTTTTTGTTCTTTTTTGTCTTGTTAGTTAAGTTCTGACAATCTCTATCTGTGTTTATATTTTCATAATTCTTTCTGTTGATGTAGGATCAAGCTTCCATCTGGGGCAAAGAAGATTGTGCCAAGTGGCTGCCGAGCTATGATTGGTCAAGTTGCCGGCGGAGGCAGGACCGAGAAGCCACTTTTGAAGGCAGGGAATGCATATCACAAGTACAGAGTCAAGAGGAATTGCTGGCCTAAGGTTCGTGGTGTTGCTATGAATCCAGTGGAGCATCCTCACGGAGGTGGTAACCACCAGCACATTGGGCACGCCAGTACGGTCCGTCGTGATGCTCCTCCTGGCCAGAAGGTTGGTCTCATCGCCGCTAGGAGGACTGGTAGGCTTAGGGGACAAGCTGCTGCCACTGCTTCCAAAGCAGACAAGACTTCTTAGAGAGTGGTGCTATAAGAGATTCCAGTCTTTCATAACTTGTGGTTTGAATTTTATGGTTAATGTTGGTTGTGGACTCGTGCACTTATTTCCACCCTTATTCGTGAGACTCTCCTTGATTTCTAGTATTATGGAACCTAAATTGAGTATTGGAATGGAGTTTTATATGTTGTTTCATGGAGTGACAATTTTCTTTTTGTCGAAATTGTGGTTGCCAGTTCTGTTTGAATATTTAATCATGCACAGCAGGATTGGCGGCTCCTCAACGGCGTTGTTTTGAGGCCAAAATGGAAGCTCAACAAAACTGCCCAACAAATCTCGCTTTAGAACAACGTTCTGATTTACTGTTCCGGATACTTACCATTCGCGATATAGTACTGTTTTTATTAGTGGTACGGTACGCACCAGTACCAGTAAAATTTTGGGTACTGTTTTAGACTTAGAGCAAGCCCAAAAAACTCCCTAAATTGGCTCCCATTCCTATTTTAGGGAGCCAAACCCCAATATTAGGTTCCAACAAACTCCCTAAACCCCTCCCTAAAATACAAAAATGAATAGTGCCTCCCTAAAAACCTCCCCATTTAGGGAGGCACTATTCACTCCCTACCCATTTTTTTATTCTTTCTCTCTCCTCCCCCCTCCTCTTTGCTGCCTGTTTTTTTTTTTTTTTATTTTC
>JAXBDA010010254.1:0-10883 GCA_036023075.1 Gaultheria prostrata
TGTCGCCCCTTGACCCCACCTCCCCGCCGTTCTCATCCTTGCCGGCCACCCATCATCACCTTCCTGCCCAGTTTCCTCCCAATCAGAGCCCCTTTTCTTCGCCTCCCCATCTCCCCCACGCCACCACCGTCTCGCCTTCTCACCGCCTCGCCACTCCTCCGCTTTCCATTGGCAACTTCCTCTGATTTGGGTCAGATCTGACTGGGAGATGAAGATTTGGGTGGTTTTTGGGCCCCCTCTGGCATATAAATCCCATAGACCGTTGGCGGCAGCGGCTGTGGTGTTTAGCTCTTGAACCCAGAGAAGCGACTGTATAAACCGGTGCAACCCAGTTAACTCAGTGACTCAGCAGTGGGTGACTCGGGCCAACTCAGTTCAGTGTGTTTCTAATCAGTTGTTTAAGTTTCTGTCTTTTGTTTTGTTTTGTTTTGTGGTTGTGTTTGTCACTGGACTGGTTTTTTCCAGTTTTCCGGTGGTGGGTTTTCAATGTGGTCCGGCTCGTTGTGGGTTGTTTGGTGTGCTGCCGCACCCGGGGTTTCGACGTGTCAGCAGAAACTCGCATTGGAGCATCCCTTTGCGACTATGAGGGTTCCCGACATCGCAAATGCCAACGTTAGCCATTGCAAGGGCCGTTTAATGGATTGAGCTCAGGGTAGCTCTTCTACTGATATACTCGGACGGACTCCAAGCCGGCCTCGCCGGTCTGTTTTAGCCTCTGAATGATCTACTCATGCTAAATGCAGTAACGACTCTTTGAGCCTATAGTGCTCGTGTCCTTGTGTTAGTAGTTTTAAGCTCTTTCCAACTTTGTGTAATCTCTTGTACGTGCCTTCCGGCTTGTTTGCAATGATATTTCTGATGTTAAAAAAAAAGTAATTTTCTCATACTTTATGTTTTAACTTTTGAAAATGAATAAATATCTTCGGACTTGAAAAAATATGTTTGTGGACCAACAAATCCAGACGAAGGGAGTAACATTTATCTCATTTGACAATTTTAACCCTCATATTTTCTACTACTAACAACAAATTTAACACTACCAAGCTATTTTCTAGCGGGTAATTTCCCCCTAACTTGTACTTTACCTTTCCCTAATGCGTACAAAAAAGCTACTACATTTTCCCATTTCACCTGTGGAAAAAGCTAGTACATTCGTATTGCAGTTCATATTTAGGCCAGAAACACAAGGCAGTAGGCCAAAGTCCAATAAAACAGCTAGCCTTTCACCATGTGACAATTGCATGATAGTAAGATTTAAACTAGAAAAATTATTCAAAGCGCCTAGGTTGAATTTGAATTTGAAAATGGGGTGAAAATTACTATCTTCAATGTATGACATGATATATATGTTTAGGTTGAATTTGAATTCTTATAATGTGATTGGAGACTTCGCATTTTTCTTCCTAAATTGTATTTTTTAGATTTACACCAAATATACTTCAGTAGTAGTATTTTATTTCAGAGTAGGAAGTCGTTATTTTATTTTTTGGATGTGATTACGAGGTTTGTGTTTGTCTTGTAGTATTACACGAAATCTACAATAGACTACCCGAGATTAATTCCGTAGTCCCACACTAACAATCGAAGCAGTTCAATTTGTTTGAAACATTCGGAAATTCATACTTTGTTTGAAACATTCGGAAATTCATGGCTTCGGGTTAGTGTTTTGCATTGTGAACATGTTGGAATTGGGTTAGTGTTGGAATTGTTAAACATAGATCTTTTAAAAGTCACACTGTTACCAAGCATGGTTAAACATAGATCTATTCCTAATGCTTTGGGTTAGTGTTGGAATTGTTGTTGTGTTCCTCATGTTCTTTTGGAAAGAAATTTCAAAACTCACGTTTATATAGTTACCAAACATGGTCAAAGATGGATCTGTGCTTATCATTTGGGTTATTGTTCTGTTTTGAGTATTTGTTCCTCTGATAGAATTGGTCAAAGATGGATCTGTGCTTGTCTTTATTCTTCTTTATGCACACCTAGAATTGGTTCAAAATTACATGACACAAACTTTCGATAGAATCTTTGAGGAGCTCTCCTCCTCCTAGCTCAGGAGGTAGAATGGGGACCAGGTGCTTTTGCCCATACCTCCGATATTCCCACATCCATTATTGCCAAATCTCTATTTGTTTTAGGATACTCGGAGTACATTAGTATTCCTTTGTTATGCAAACTAGAATCTAATCAATACTCTCAAGGCTCCTTAATTGAAAGAAGGTTGTCACAATTATCAAATCAGTATTTTCTTTGAAATTCATTGGCAATACTGTAGTGCTTTTGACACGGGACATAGATACGACGTGACATGGACGTGCGAATATGCTATTTCTCTATAATGTAGGACACCGACACGTTGAGGACACATTCGACTGTGTATTTTTAAATTACTTAGATTGCTATGATCACATACAAAAACTTTTGAAGCATCTAGATTAGCATGAGACCCAAGGAATCTTAGGGGGGAAAAAAAAAGGACATGGGCAAGGTTAGGAACCCTAAAAAATACCTAACAAATTTCAATTGAGTTTAAAATATCATAAACAGCAAGGATTACTATTTTCCAAGTGTCCAAGAAGTGTTAATCACATATTTATTTTAATCATAGACATCGAAGAGTTCTCGGACACATTGCAAAAAGAGTGTCTGAGTTTTCGAAGAGTGTAGTGTCCGAAACTTGGAAATCCTCATGAATTCTGTTTATCGTTTGGTTTTCTTGATGTCATAGGCAACTCAATTCTTTCAGATGAAGGGGGTAGATTCCTGTTTTTTCCTTGTCAGAAATTTCACACTGAGTGCCATATACAGATACTGGATATGAATCGCCAAATAGTTTTTCAATCTCCAGCAACAAAGGTTAATCAAATTGATCCAGAATGGAAAAGTAGAAGAGGCTCAATCTCAAGTTCGCACAGGAGGAGCTTGCACCAAGAGGAGAAGAAAATGTAAATCTCAATTTCTCCTCTTAACTATTTTCTGTCTCCCTCTGGATAATATTTGTTTGCGGAGTTGGTTGCGTTTTCCCTTACATGCAATCAACAAGACACAGCTTCATTTATTTGATAATTTGCTCACATGTTGGTTGAAGTTTTATTTGGTACTGAATGTTTTCCACTAAAATTTTGGTGGCAGTGGCAAGCTACTGCAACCAAATTTGCGTATTAGGAACTTAGTGTTCTTGCCGGCTTTTGGTTCTTATGTTCTTATGCTTTAATTGAAATCTTGTGCAGCGAACACTCTTCGGGCCACCGCACAACGATCGGTTTACCTGCCAAGTTCAACAAAGGCGCGAAACAGTGGATACAGAACACACATTGCTCGCCAAGAAAAATGACTGGGGCAGTGAAGTGCTTTCAAAAAATCTCAATGAACATGTACAGACTTTTAGTATACAAAATATGTAAACATGCGACGCGTGCCTATTGGATCTTTTGTTAAGTCTGGGCTTCCTTTAGACCAACATAACAGCTACTACTTTGGTATTCCGAGTGTCTCCCTACTGAATCTTTTTGAGGACTCACCGGATAACGTGGTCTTAATATGTATTTTAGCTACAAATATAATACCCAGCTACATATTTATAAATGAGATGGCAGAAACTTAAGCAACAAATATTGGTTAGTATAATAGCAAACACATTACTTCTTTCTTTGAATGGCGACGTTTAAATGGATCATAGTGCAGGTATCTCTCTCTGTATGGTTAGGAAAAATTAATGGTTTGGAACTTTGGATGCTTTAAAGTGTATTTCCTTCAAAAAAATTTACCACATTATCAGACTTGGTGAGGAACAATTAATGGTTTGGATGCTTTAAAGTGTATTTCCATTAATTATTTTACCACATTATCAGACTTGACAGACTTGTGATCCAAAACCCAGATGAAGGACTATAAATTTGGGCTCTCATTTATTCTTTGAAGTAGTAGGAAGAATTACAAAGCCTCAAAAAATATTTGTTAGCACCAGTTTTAAGATTAGTCCCTCGTCTGTTTTTTCATAAAATGGACTAGATGTTTATGAGTTATTTGATTTTGGATTACTTGATGTAGTAAGCCATGGAATCAGGCATTGTCTGTAGAGGTTTGTTTTCTTCCTTGCTTGAGTTATTGAATGCTTTCTGGACCTTTTGGTCCCTCCGATCTGCTTCCTCCGAAATCTTTTAGCACTGAAACATCAACTTCAAACTTGGTATGTAAATATTCTGACCCAGGGTCAAAAACTGTTTGCGTATATATATCCTATGAAAAATCCAGTTCCGTTGCATGCACATCTTTGATTTTCATCAACGGGCAAACACACCAACCATTAACCGCGTGTGAAGCACGTTGAATCATACCTAGTGTACATAATACATGTGTTGGTCATCCGACTAGTTAGTATTTTTAAAACAAATTCAATTATAGTTAGAGTGGAATAAAGAATGTAATCATTGAATAAATATTATTAAAAGTTATATATTATTCATTTGGAAAGGGACTAGCTAACACCAACTAAAACTAATACTAGTGCTATTTAAAATCTTGATGTGCATGATTTTAAGGTAAGATAATTCATTCAATGAATACAAATTACTTTAATCCCCATGTAGACACCCCAATTTTGACCTATGGAATTCTTAGATCACGGCCCGACGGCCTTCCCGATGATGATATGAACCAACATATACCTTGAAAATGATTTAGAACAAATGCTCTCGAGGATTTTCAAGCCCAAAACTACCGAACCAAGTTCAAATAACTGAGTTTAACTTGAGCCTTTTGGTTGAACTTGGGCACCCAAGTTCCCTCACAAATTATGAAGCTGCAAAGCATTTGCAGAAAGAATCTTATGATGGTATCCTCTGAACCCCGTATTCCCTCCATATATTCATGATATTCCCTGCACCCCAGACGCTCCCCCTTGTCCTCTTCTACTACCCTATCTCTACATAAACTTCCCTCCCTCTCCATTTCTAAACCCAGACCTCCAGAGACTTCTCTCTCTCTCTTTCTCTCTACAACAACTACTGCCCTGCATATTTTCTCTTCTTCCTCCTTACAGCTACTACTTCCCCCTTTGCTTTTCTAAATTCCCTAAAAAATCCCTCCAAAAATCCCAAAAAAATATTGAAAACATCAAGTAAACCTTAGAAATCAATTAAACTTGAGCAAAGCCAACCTCCAAACCATCTCAATCCTTGCCAATACTTCAACAGTTCATCAGTTTCAAATTCAAAGTTCAAGAGAGCATTTTCTTCAAAAATCTTTAAAGGTAAGAGCATGGTTCAAGACCATTAATTTGGTCTACTGAGGGGTCCCCTTAAAATACATCTCAGTAACACATATTGGTGATGTAACAAAATGGGGAATAAAAGTAAAGCAAGATTTTTTTGAAGTTTTGAAACTAGGGGTAGAACTTGGGTACCCAAGTTCGATTGGGATGCACAAGTTGTGCTCTGGATTTTGTCTAAAAATCGTGTTTTGATAAAGCTCATGGTTTAAATACTAGTTCTTTGCTAGTTTCTCTTTGACTTCTCCTATATTATTTTTGCCTAAATCAATCAAAGGATTCCAGAGATGGACATTCCATCAAAAGCCTTTTTTTTACTAATCAAAATATGTTGTTTGGAACTTGGGTGCCCAAGTTAAACCTAGGTTCCCAAATTCTTCTTTTGTAGCTTTCAGTAAAAATTTGTGTTTGTTACAAATCCATGGTTTAATATCTATTTCTCTACTAATTTCACTTACATCATTTCTGCCTAATTTAGTCAAACAATTCCAAAAGCAGATATTCCATCAAAAATGTATTTTTCGATCAAACTCTAAAAATGGATTGCTTAGAACTTGGGTGCCCAAGTTCCATTGGGATGCTCAAGTTCTGTTCAAACTATTTTTGGGAGCAAAAATCATGATTTTGTGAGGACCCGTGATTCAATCTCTGTATGTTCATTAGCTTCTCTTATTACCTCTGTCAAAGTTAATCAAATAATTTCAAAAAGAAAAAGAAAAAAAATGAAAATGTTCCAACAAAAAAAATACACTTTCCAGTGAAAGTTATATAAGTGGGTTGCCTGGAACTTGGGCTGGAACTTGGGTACCCAAGTTCCATGCACACTTTTTAATTACATGGATATTCATTTCTCATGTAGGTTTACAATTTCATCGTATTTTTCTGCATATTTACCATTTTCATCATTTTTATGCTCACTGTTCATATACATTTGTAATTTCATCATATAACTGTTCATGCATATTTACAATTTCAAGTCTTACATGATATTTTTCTCGTTTACGTGAACAGAGTTTCATAATCAAGTATTTTATAAAAATCCCACGAGCATTAAAGTAGAGACCGATCCTCGTGTCGGGCGAGGGGGGTGCCGTAAAACCCTTCCCCTCTCGTAACCTGACTCCGAACCTAAGAATTTTCTGAAAATGATCAAAGCCTTTTTCTGAAAACGGCGCGGAAGTCACACTTTTTCAAAAATGGTTTCTCGGGTAATTTTCCACAAACCCGGGTGGCGACTCCTCAAATTTCCAAAAATCAAAAATCAAATTTTCAAATCAAATCGGCGAAGTCGGGAGCTCATTGTGGTAGCGTCCACACCCCAGTATTCATATAAATTGTACCAAATGATAGAGATACTTCATGCACATCAAGATTTTAAGGTAAAACTGACATTGCCATTAAAGAATTAATAGTAGAAGCAAAGGTATCAAAGATATTTCAAGCATTCCTTGTTCTAAATCCTTCCGGATGTCATAGATGCTTAAGCAAATTTAATTAATTGTATTTTATTTTACTTTAATACAGTCTTGAGCTGATTTCAAGGATAAATCACATTAATCCCCCTCAACTATCATTTGTTTCCGAGTTGCCCCCCTAATGTTCAAACCCGAACACTTAAGCCCCCCAAAAGTATAAGGGCCAGAATTTGATTAAAGGCCGTTAATTTATGTTTTCACCCTTGCAATTTCCTGGTTTTGTTACTGAAGGACCCTATACATTAATTGTTGCTGCTCCTTGCTCTGTGTTGAGGTTCCTCTTCGACTTTTAACTTTAACACGAAGCAGTCTACGTCGTCGGATTTTTCGCCTATGCGGCATTGCAGATGGAATTGGAGAAGAGATTTGCATGGTTGGGACCCACATCATTTCATTTGTTGCATCCTTTTCAGGCTCATCAAATTTTGTACCAAATTTAATCTCAAAAACACTTTTTATACTTTAGCTATTCACTTTTTCAAAAGCTCACAGAATCAAGCTCTCTATTCCAATTTTACTAAATTGAAAACTACTCCACTTCCTTCCCAAACAGTGTACTCTAAACCACTCTAAAGTCTAAACAACTTGTATTGTTCCTTTTTGGGTACCAAGAGTAAATTTGTTGTGTGAATAGCAGATCATTTCATTTGTTAAGTTACTATTGCTTACGTACAACTTTGGGTCAATTTAGCAAAACCTGGTGCAGACCAAATTTTGGGACTTTTGCTATTATTGCTCTCTCCTATGTCCAAAATGGTGAAATAGAGATCATGATGAGGATCCTCTCTTGTTTTTTTTTTTTTGCTCAGCAAAGAAATATATTAATCATTGAAAAACGGATTACAACGATTAAAAGGACCCAAGACAACAGGCATCACAACGCACACGGACATCCCAACTAGGTTGGCACCTCCGAGCAACGACAATCATATGCTAAACAAGGGCCCAAGGGAAATAACAAGAGTCTAGTTGGTAAGACACCAACCAAAAACAGAAAACAAAGATACATACATCAAAACCATCCATGAACATAGACTACTGGATCTTTATTTTAAACAAGAAAGCCTTTACCCACAAACTCCTAAAGCTGATCGCTTTTACGAACTCTTTTTGCACTACTCCATCACTGCACACATCCATGCCTGCAGCAACACAACCCACACAAAACCCACATAGAAGTGTTTGGATCAGCAGAGAAAACACTTTGTATCCATACCTGACCACAGACACCTGCACAACCAGACCACAGAGTTCTATCCATCAGTAATCCAGCAACTTCTGCAATTTCAAACTTCTTATACCTGATAAGCACCTTTTAAAATCCTCCACGGTATAGTGTCTGAGATCAAAGTGCACGATTACCTATTTCAGGCAATGTAATACATTGGATTCGGGATTTTAAAGGATCGTGTCGCTATTGCAAAGCCTGACAAGTCACTCCACTGATCACCAGAGCTGCCATGTATCTTGTATCCTTCATCTTGTAGATCCTTCCTCTTCTCAGATTTGTAAACAATGGCCTTCGTCCCTGAATCCGATGGTCCCCTATTCGTCCACCAAAATTTTCTCATCAATCATTCACAACATTCTACAACATTTTCATAAAAACTAGTATATTAACAGTCTTGACAGCAATGTATTTTGTGAAATAGGAGTTGAAGAAAATAATTTCCCATCATAAAATTTTCTACATACCTCAGAATAAGCCTTTGCCAGTTGTTGTACCCAGTATCTTGTAGATTTTCACTGTGACATTTCTTTGATACTCATCACTGGTTCTTAGATCAATAGCCTCATGTCCTTTAGTCAGTACAAATTAGTCCGGGAACTAGCCTATCGCGTAGAAATTGCACCGGATAGACCCGTAGTCAGTACTGCTTTACTAGACTAACCTAGGGAGAATATATTCCCTCATTTAAGATCGCGTCATAAGATATTATTGCGTCATAGATGAGATCTTAGCCCTTAATAGCCATATGCTCAATTGCAGTGCAAATTAGTACCGAAAATGTAGTTAGTTGCGTATTTCTGCAATGTGAAAGTTGACTAGGTGAATCTCCCCCCTTTGATTCATGAACCCAAGGCTATGAATCAATAGCCTTGAGCTTATTAAACCTATGAGAAAATCCCCACATCATTACGCGTCATAGATACACCTCATGATCAAGATTCTTGCATTAAATTGGAGCAATTTCCAAGAAGGAGAGGGAGAGAGGGAGGGCCGGCCATAAGAGGGAGGAGGGAGCTCATCCCATTGCCTATAAATAGAGGCCACTCCTCACTTGAATCCTCACACCAAATCCTCTCTCACTCTCATAAGTTCTAGTAAGCTTTCTAGTAGTTTTTGGTAGAAAAATTCCAAAGTTCTTCATGAAACTCAACCTCCACCACCACTCTCCACCCTCCAAAGCCGCCCTTAGATCTTAAAGTAGTAGTTCCGGCGAACCCTCCAGCGTTTCTAAGAAAGTTTACGTTCTTTTCGACGTCGTTACTCCGCCCGTCCACCGATAGCTTTGTCTTCTTCCGTTTGATATCGGAATACGGTAATAATCTTTATCTAAATTTCTACTAGTTATTTTAGCGCAAGATTAATTTTTAGTAATGTTATAATGCCCGGTTTTAAAATAAAAGTTAGTAGTTTTACGGTTTCGGAAAAGAAAAGTGTTATGATTCTAAAAATACTTTTTCGAACTTACGCAATCGTTATAATGCCCAAATGGAAAATGATATTTCAAATTTACACAGTTATAATGTCCGATTGATTTTTTGAAAAATACGCGAACGGTTGCTTTTTGAAAAGGCGAAATTATCGGCAAATGAGAATTTTCTGAAAAAGACTCCGTGGAATATTTTTGGGAAATGAGGAAAATGTTTTATGATTAACTTGAGACTGTGGAATGACCCAAGGCTAACACCCTTGAAAGTCTGTCTAGAAAGAGGATGGGTGATATTAACTGGATACTCCGACCCCCTCTGCCTGGGACTTTCCTGGTTATTCTATTGTCGAGAGAAGATCGCCAAACGAGAAACGATATTTTGAGAGACACGTTTTACAAGGAAATATTGATTTACAGAGAAACACGTTTTACGAGGAAACGCTGATTTTTTAGAACGCGATTTACGAAAAGTTGCATTTTTGCGAAAAGAGATTTTGAGACATGTGCATAGTGACGACATGATTTTCGAGATGAATAGTAAACACGAGAAAAGAGATGAGAATGAAAATGAAATAAGAACAGAAATGATTTTGAGATGAGAACGGAATGATTTTTGAAATGAGAATGCGTACGGGAATGCAGCGAGAGCACCGCCCCGATTCGCGGAGAGAATCTGGTGGTAAGGGCTAAGCATGCCATAACACATGGCGAACGGACCTCGAAACATGTTGTGGGGATCAGTAAGACGAGACAGCCGGTACTATGTAACGTGTGAGAGCGAGATGAACGGGCCTTATAGACTGACCGATTGGGTTCAGTGATATAAGACAGCCGGGTTCTCGAACGGAGAGGTTGGTACTGTCAGTTGAAAGAGGACGGAAACAGACCAATAACTTTCAGAGTGATGGGAGATGATTGAGATGACTGGAACAATGGAAATGAATGAGATGATTGAGATAAACGAAAAGATGAAATTTGAAGAAGAATACCTATGATGATAGCGGAAAATGAGAACGAGACACATGTTTACCACCACGTTTACTCTGATTTATGTTGACACTGACACGAGCATATTTACACCGGCACTGTTATATTTATTCATGAAAACTATTTTCGGATAAACTCATGTTATTACTTTCGAGTCTTATATATTGTTCTAGAATTGCTAGTTGGGATTTGGGTAGAGTTATTACTGGGCGTCTCGCTCACAGTGTTGCACTTGTGTAACCTGGCATAATACCATGATGTTGTCTGGCAACTCGGACGTATTATGTCAGAATTTCAAGATGAACAGGAGGAATTCTATTACCAGCAGAGTCTTGGAGCAGGAGCTGCCGGCCTGGGGAGTGACCCGGCAGAGGGATAGAAGACGCCATAGATCTCTCCCTATTATAAATAATGTAATTCGGCGCAGAAGACGCCTTGTCAGACTTGTATTTGTAATTTCCTTTTATTATAATAACAATTAGCGTTCCCGGATTT
>JAXBDA010010255.1:0-10882 GCA_036023075.1 Gaultheria prostrata
CGCATCACGCGTTTTGAGAGAGAGAGAGCACCGACTGCTCACTCTCTCTCTCTCTCTCTCTCTCTCTCTCTCTCTCTCTCTCTCTCTCTCTCTCTCTCTCTCTCTCTACACACATCTCCGTTACCGGAATGAGCCAATAGGGCGGTCGCTCCTGTAAGTGAAAAAAAAACATCTATTATTATATAGGAAAAAAAATTCATATGAATTATATAGGCTTACCCTAGCACAATAGGAGTATTTTGGGAAAAAAAATCCACCCACGCGTAGTGAAATTTCTGATTCCATCTTACAATTAATTGGACCTGTGACCATAGCAACTTGATCGATTATGATTTTTTAGTTTTATAGCAAGGAATAGTATCGACCAAACATCGGAAAACCAAAATAGAAATTTTCTTTTTAATAACAATTTTACATGTAAACTACTCCCTCCGTCCCATATTGTTTACCCCTTTTGGGGAAATGTGCATTTTGCACGTAAAAAGTGAAGTGTTTGTGAGAATTGTTTTTGAACAAAATTTACACTAATTTTTTCTACTTAATGAGATCTTTAATGCTAATACATTATTTTTTGCATGCAAAATACACCGATTCCCAGAAAGGACAAGTAATTTGGAACGGAGGGAGTAATTTATTGAGTACTAGAAAATATTTACATTGAAACAAACAATTCCCTTCCACAAATCCTAAGTCAAACAGAAGAGTAGGCAGATAATGATCATCCTTCTTACCATTTGAGTAACATTCTCATTACTACTTTGACAGAAACAATCTGAGGCATTTAAGCAACTCAAACATAGGAACGAACAAAGAAAAACAATTTATAAAATGTAGTACCAGAACAACAAACGACACCTTAGTCCAGACCCACCAGTAAAATCTATGGCTGCAGACCGGAGCTCAACCTCACAAACAAATTTGCTCACAAGCCAGTCATACTGGTAAATTTACAAATCTTCAACCTTCTATCTCCGAACACGACTGCTACAACTAAATACCAACTTACGAAAAGGCAACGAACAATACTAAAGGTACCGATGAGTAATGAACCGATGGTGCACAGAATAAAGCATCCTATATCCTGAATTAAAAATTAAAAGATTGGATCAAGCACATACACTAATCTGATTTAGCTGATTTTTTACGTGCCCATTCGAAAAATTATTGAACGGCTCCCCGAAGTGGATCCTACGGACCAATCTGTGCCCATAGCATTTTGCAAAGGCGAAATATCAAGCAAAAAGTTTACTCAAAAGTATTTACTAAAATGGAAAGAGACTCCCAAAGGCGGCCACTGGGAGAAGATAATTTATAAACCAGCAAAGGTGAGTAACATGTACGACATAAAGAGACTATAAACTACAACACGAGCTTTTTTCAAAAGCCAAAAACAGTGAAATTGGAAACTCTCTTTCGCAAGGGGTTTTCATGCACAAAAAGTTTGATTGCCAATATTTGCGAGCCTCCAAATCATAGCTTAAATCTACCGACTGACATAACTATTATATCAGCTAATAAACTGTAAACTATCAGTACTCTCGGCATTAACTGGGTGAAAAGTTAAATTCAGCCATTCAGGATTTGGAGGAAAACTTGGAACAACTCTCAGCATCAAGTTTTCTATTCAGCACCATCATCGTCGACATGGTTGACTAGCTCGCATTCATCAATCCATTCACTATATCTGCACATTTCCAACTCCTAGATATGAGAGAGAGAGAGAGAGAGAGAGAGAGAGAGAGAGAGAGAGAGAGAGAGAGAGAGTCATTATTAGAGTGAAAAAGTAACGGCACTTACATGTCTATTGGCTCAGTCAAAGCTGCAAACAACACACCAAAAAGAGAGGGAGGGGCATTAGTCAGAAAGGTCATCTATCACTGAGACTACTAAATGGATACAATGAAGGTCCCCACATTTCAGCTGTTATCTCGAAGTCTTGGACATATTTTTTCGACGGATTTATAAGATAATGAATAATCCCAAATGCTAAAAGCCTGGGTTGTAACATACCTGTTACAGTAGTGCTGAAGCTCTCTTGGCAAATCATGCATATGGCCTCGCCAATTGAGTTCTTCATATCACTGGATAAAGACAAGTGCCCTTGTCAGCAAAAAGAAGGGAACCCGACCAAAATGACTTAGCTACCCTTGGATCATATTGTTCATGACCTTCCTCCATGTTATGCATTCGGGGCTCTCGTCCAAACATTGGTCAGACCTAAATTAGGGCTCCTCGCTTACTATCACCTTTTATTTACTGTAAACAATAATGTCTAAGTGATGCTCCTGAAGTCAACCAGATAAGTCTTCTATATGGTTCTTTGCAAGTACTTCAAGCATTGACCAAAAGAAGAGCCAAATGTAGAAGGTGAAAAATGGTTTTTTATTGCTTATGGTTATTGGTCCACTATGAAAAAACCACACAAAATTCCCAGCACTAGAATCAAAAGTTTAAAGAAATCCTCACATGCGACATTCAACACTACTGCCATGGTTGCAGAATGGGCAACTGAAAACAGTGTCAAGTTTGTCCATCCGCTTTTTTGGTGGTGGCTTTGTTTTTGCCTTCCTCTTCCCCATAGTTCAAGCCCTGTTCTTCGCACGAGCTATCAATGTATAACCTGAGTATAAATAGCTAAATTAAAAAGGCATCGTAAGAAAAAGTCAGCTATCTATTCCAAATATATATGGACAAATCAAAGCAATCTACCAAGGAAAAATTACCATTACGGTAAGAAAACAAATACTCCCTCCGTTCCATAATGTTTGTCCGGCACGGAGTCCAAGGACTAAAAAAATAGACTTTGTTCTACGAAAAAAATAATTTTTTTTGCACAAATTAATAGATGAATGTTTGTTCTATTATTTTTCGTCAAAAAAATTAATTTTTTTTGACAAAGAACTCAATTTTTTTGAAACCTTGGACTCCGTGCCGAACAAACATTATGGAACGGAGGGAGTACTATTTATTACCATTAAGGTCAATCACTCTTTTTCAATTACCATTAAGGACAGTCACTCTTTTTTTGGGTTTAGTCACCTAGGGTATCAAGTTTAGGCACATTCATGGGGTTTTGGGGATTTAGGCACTTTCATTAGGGTTTTTGGGTTTAGGCACTTAGGATATCATACAGTTTCATAGCATTTTAGAAGTTTAGGCACTTTCATACGGTTCTGGGGGGTTTAGGCACTTTCATTAGGGTTTTAGGGTTTAGGCACTTAGGGTATCATACGGTTTCCTAGGGTTATAGAAGTTTAGGCACTTTTATACGATTTTGGGGGTTTAGGCACTTTCATATGGTTTGGGGTTTTAAAATGTAAAATGTAAAATAAAAATTACAAAAATGCCACCAAACACTCACATTTGATATGGACCGTTCGTGTTTTGAACGGACGGCTCGGATGTGTAGTCCGGACGGGATTAGTCTGGAGAGAATCCGGACATAGCGGTGCTTTTTTAGAATTTCCTGGAGCTAGACGTAAACGGTATCCAAAACTAGAGCGGCCCGTAAAAACCTCATCTACCAAAGGTATATCCGCATGACGGCTAAGACCACTAACCGTGCATCATAACTATGAATTGCTTTAGAGGTTTACGCATCTGTATTTCAAAATCCCAAACAGGTAACATACCAGCAAGGAAACATATCTATTTTAACTTGTAATCTTAATCATAAAAAATGTAGGACATGATACCTCATTTACTAAACTACTATGTATCCATACTAATGACCGTCTCCAGGGGTGTTTCTTTTTAAATTCATCTCTATAAAGACTAAATCAATAACTAAAAGACCATCGACAAATCCAGATGCCCGTGTACTTCAAAAAATGTATCCTAATGCCTCAACACAACAAACATACAAGGATCCTAGTCATCAGAAATATGCAAACCCCCCTACTATACTCAGAGAACAGCAAAAGACAGAGTAGGCTCTATAACACACATAAAAATTTGCATCAGGGGATATAGCTCAAATGGTAGAGCACTTGCGAGGAGCACAGGGTTTGATCCCCCGCATCTCCAATCCATTTCTTGCATTCTTTTTTACTTATCAAAAACAAAAAAACACACTTAAAAAGTAATTTCATTAGACAATTCACCTCATGAGCACAGATGGTAATTAGCTGGTAAATATCTATCGCTTTGTACAAATTTTCTACCACCAAACCACCTAAAAGGCTAAAATTAACAGATGTGGCTCTCAGCCCATCTGGTTGTACCCTTTGGCTTCCAAGGGCAAGGTCTGGGATTTGAGTCGACACTCTATGGAGAGACGTTGAACGCCATGTGGTTGTTACCCACTAATTCTTCTCTAACCCCACTTATGCATACAATATTGGTGAAAAAAAAAAACCCACCTAAGATTAAAAATAGCTAACAAGGGTCCTACAGAGTGGCGGACACAGGATGTACTTAGCGGGTTTTGAACCATATGTACTTCTAGGTTGATAACAGAAATGATAATCCATGTGTATATACTGCTATTTGTTAGGTCTGGATTTTTGTGTATACACATGACCGTCCTTTAATTTTACACACGCGACCAAAAAATGGTTATTATACTTGGAATTTTAGGGTGTTTTTTTCCACATGTATGTGTATATGGGGCCCAGGCACTCCTTTGTATCCGCCTCTGGTCCTACATAAATGATTTCACCAAATGATGCAAACTGCAGCCCACAATCTATGTGGAGTTTATGACAAGACAGATCCGTCCTCAACTTGTGCAACTAAGCTCCACCCTTAGCACGAAAATACGAAAAAATTAACAATTGAACCCATAGCCATTTTAAATTAATGCTACGCAGTAACATAGATTAAGCTCATTGAGATTATACTATTATAGACTTGTTCATTTCAACTCCATCTGAGATTTTCCAATTAAATAATTGAAGCTTACGAAAGTTTTACTTTTCAATCTTAATTGACACCGGATCCCATGGAATGATGGAAAGAACAAAAAAACAATGTGAGATGACACCATCATTCAATGTTGAGCGACTTGAACCCAGTGCTAGGCTCTGAAATGGTAAAAATTCACTGCCAGAACACTAGCTATATCTGTGAATAGAATTAGGTTTCCAACATTCATATGCAACTTTGAACTCAAAAGGGCCCCTTCTTTGGGCAAACTTTGGGTGGCCAAGGCGACAGCCTAGCCCGCTTCCCCTCAGGGCCGAGCCTGAGCTTATTTTACAAATTGGACCACGCCAAAGTTGTTGTCCTACCCCAAGCACTCACATATCCCAACCCAGTCCATTCGATTGTTCAAAAGATTGAGAAGGACGAGCTTCGCAATCGAACGGGGATCAATAACAGATATATGCAGTTCGGTTAGGTCAGTCTTTAAGATAACTTCACACCGAACCAATTCTATCTGTTTGTAGTTCTATGGATTGAAACCGACCCAGTGCCGATCAACTGAACCGAATCCTTATTCATTGAAGCTTGGTTCAGTTTTTGGTGCGATGAGTTGAGCCTCAAGGTTGGGTACCAATATGGAAGCAAAAATTCCCATTTATAACGCCCGGGAAAGAAACTCCAAGTCCGGTTGCAATACTAAAGTCTAAAAGGGGTAACAAAAAATAGTGAAAAATGGTGACACTAAAGAGGATCAGAATCAGAGTGTTAGGTAGTGTTAAGGAGAGTATGGAGAAAAGATAGAGAGAATGTTTAAATCCAGGTGATCGACGAGGGTATGAGAAAGAAGGGAAATAACACATGGTGGATGTAATGAAATTAAAGTAAAAGAACCAGACCATTCCATGGAAAAACCTTAAAAACAGGAGCTGATCCGAGTATTTCACAACCAAACAAATTGAAACTAACTAAAAAATCAACAAAAAATGACAGATTTGGTCTAGTTTGGGTGGTCCATTTGGTTTAGCGAATTTTTTTAATCCCTACGGTCAGTAGATGGATGATAAGTTGGTTTTATAGATCAGAAAAGATACTTTTAGTAGCATTCCAAATGAGATTATCAAGCATTTTTTGAAAAAGGAAAGGACTTCAAGGTCTTGAACAAAATACCAGCTTTACCAATGAAATTAGATAAATATTCCTGTTCACTATCTACAAAAAACCATTTCCTCAACTACACCATAGTAAAAAATATAATGCATATGACAATGCCTAAGATTTTTCGACCCTTCTTAGTAACAAAATTCTGAATCCGCCTTGCTCTCAGCGTCATTCTGTATTTCTACGACGTTATGCAATCTAGATGATACAAATCCGGGATAATTACCAGTTTCAAACTAAAAGGTTTAGCAACCTTACTCCGTCCCATTGACAAAACGGTCCATTACACAGGGGTTCGCATTAAAATTGCTAAAATTACTTTCTTTCACTTTCTTCCGCTCCCCCTTCGATGGAATGAAAATAAGAGCACAACGAAAACTCTAATCCATACACATTTGAAAATTCTATTTGTTCTGTGTAGCAATGCTGAAGTGAATTTTTTATTTGTTAATTCTAAATTTTAAGGGTTCCCAAATATGTGAATGTAACAATAACCACAGAAAAGAATCAAGACAACAGAAAGCTAAACTCTAGAAACTAATTTGTATGAATTTGACAAAAAAGAACGAAAAGATCAGAAAGCAAAGGCCTACGTCTGGTTGATTTAAAGGACAATTCACAAATAACATAAAAATACAGTGTGTAAAAGAAAAGGTCGGAAATTCACGATCGAAATCTCACCTTTAATCGACGTACAACAAGGAATTGAAAACTCTTTCGCAATCTGCAATCAAATATGTAAACTAGAAACCCTAATAACTTTCTGCGACAACACGACACGCGAGATAAAGCCCCCTTTTTTTTAAGCAAATTACGTTGAGCTCCCCTAAGCTATGAGCGGTTTTCTCTTAACCTCCCTAACGCCTAACGGGCGTTTGACCGGTGGATTTGATTTTGGATGGATTTATAATGAGAGCGGATTTGAGAATAGATTTGTAACGAGGGTAGACTCAGCTCTTAAGAATGGTGGATTTCTAATAAGGTGTTTTGATGATTTTTTGAGAAGGGAGATTTGAAGGGTGGATAAGAGGCAAATGACTGAATTACCCCCAATTTATTATTTTGATTATAATTAGAATAAATACACAATAAATGCATAAATATATTTATACTATATTAGATGTTAAAAAATAATATTTCCAAAAAAAAAAATTAGATAAAAAATTTGGATGTTTGATTTTTGTGGGACAATAAATTTATTCTCCATATTACCACTTCTTCTTTTTTCACAAACAATAACAGACCACTTGTTTTTTTAAGTCATAAAAAGAAAAAAACAATTAATACCGCATATTCTTTTCTCTCTCTTCTATCTACTCTTCTTCTTCTTCTTCTTCGATTTTTCCTCTCCTCTCTCTGCGAAACCCACCACCCACCGTTAATGGCCGTTGTTGATGGCTAAAGACCACCGTCGATTACCCAAAAACCCAATCGATGACCATAAAAAACCCACCGTCAAACCCAACCGCTCATATCCATCCGACAGTTACCTCTTTTTCTCTCTATCTCTTCTCTTCTCTCTCGTTCAGTTTCTGAGGGTGGATTTGGAGGGGCAAAAGCGTACCAAAAGTCCCGGATTAGCTAACGATAGGGGTAAGCCATCGTTAGCAAACCCACCCGCAGGTCGATTCCATCTCCCAACAATGAAATAATCCGAGAAGAGGAAAAGGTTGCCAAATAGTAGAAATGTGGTGGGACCATGATATGTAAGAGGGGCACATATTATATCCCCCCTCAAATCCACTAGCCAAATAGGCCCTAAGAGCATATCCAACCTAATTCTTCAATCAAAATATGAAAATACTAGCTAGTTACTATAAAACATTTTTTTAAAGGCCAAGTTCCCCGATTGATTTTGCATTGATTTAATCACATGTCTTCCTCATTTGATAAAATTAAGTGCTTACATTTTATCAGTTGGGAAACTTGGCAAAAGGCCGCTCACAAAATCAGGTGAACTGTAAGACCGGTCCAAGCCGAAGCGATTCGTACTTTTTGGATTGGAATTGTGAATAATAGTTCGAGCACAAATTCAAAAATTATAAAATCGTGACTCAATGTTTGGTCCACGAATTTTCATTATATAGCCGTGAATCAACCGAATCCGATTGTGAGACATTTATTGTATATATACCCCTAGGTCTGCGTGGAAACATAAATAAGGGTGCCTTATTAGAAGCTTATTGTGTGTGATATATATATATATATATAGGAACTATCTAGTCCGGGATTCCCGGAGTCCGGGATCCACCTTCCCAATATTTTTTTTATGATCCGAACCGTCCAATGTGTTTAAAATGTGTTTTCCAAGGTTCTCGGGAGAAATCATCCAAAACAAATACCGAGAAGGGCTTGATCCAAGCAGTTTTTCACAAAAATTGTATTAATTGGACGGTTTGGATCATGCAAAAACACGTTTTAAAACCTTAAAAATACCCAAAAACCTCCAATCCGGGATCCCGGATTGGATCCCGGACTGGATAATTGGTGTGTATATATTATATATAATTTACTTCCAATCCGGATGTCCGGATTTTAAAAAAATCCGGATCATTGTTTGTTTGTCACTTTCTGGACCAAATTTGGAAGATCTGAACCGTTACATGTGTTTAAAATGTATTTTTAAAGTCCGACGCGAGCGTATTTATCAAAACCTACTCCGATCAACCTCTTTCGGGTATTTTTTTTGGACAAATCCTCGCGCCAGACCTTAAAAACACGTTTTAAACACATTGAATGGTTAGGATCGTCGAGATTTGGTCCGGAACTATGAGGTCCTGAAGGGGTCCGGATTTTAGTATATATATATATATAGAATGACGATCTAATGTGGGATCCCTCAACTCCCTAAGTTGCGGACCTCCACTTTTTGGACCGAATTTTGACGATCCGAAGTGTTTTTCAAAAAAACTGCTCCGATCAACCCCTTCCGAGTGTTTTTTTTCAACGAATCCTTGCGGTGGACCTTGAAAACACCTTTTAAACACATCTAACGGTTCGGATCGTCGAAATTTGGTCCGAAAAGTGTCCAAAACGTGGAGGTCCGCAACTAAGGTTTGTTGGAGGTCCGAAAAGTGTCCAAATTTGGTCCCGATCTAGTAAGGACTACTTTATTTTAGTTAAATGCGGACCTACCATTTTTCGATCAAATTTTGATGATCCGAACTATTCAATGTGTTTAAAAATGCATTTTTAAGGTTCTCGCGAGGAATCACCAAAAAAAATGACCGGGAAGGGCTTCATCCAAGTAGGTTTCACACAGGTCGTAGATAAAGTTTTGTGAAAAAGTGCTCGGATGAAGGCCTTTCCGGTCATTTTTTTTGGTGA
This sequence comes from Gaultheria prostrata, assembly GCA_036023075.1. Lineage (NCBI taxonomy): Eukaryota > Viridiplantae > Streptophyta > Magnoliopsida > Ericales > Ericaceae > Gaultheria > Gaultheria prostrata. The sequence goes on from JAXBDA010010255.1 coordinate 9,352, forward strand.
TTCCTCGCGGGTACCCTTCAAAATGCGTTTTAAACACATTGAATGGTTCGGATCATCAAAATTCGTTCGGAAAATGGTAGGTCCACATTTAAATAAAATAAGGTAGTCCTTACTAGACCGGGATTGTATATATATATATATATATACTATGCCTTTTGGGTGTTTTAAATGTTTTAAAAATTGTTTTTACAAAATCCGAACTGTCCAATGTGTTTAAAACATGTTTTTAAGTAGGGGTGAGCATGAACCGGATTGGTTCGGTTTTGTAGTAAATCAAGAACCAAACCACTACATACAGATTATGAATTTGGAGAATCAAACCAACCCACAAAAGGCATAGAACCAAACCAATCCAAACCATTAAAATACGGATCGGTTTCGGTTTCGAACCACGGTTTACTTAAAATTAAGATATTATTGCCGTAAACTATTTAGAGTACTTAAAATTGTAAAGATTAATAAACCAAAACTTATATTAAATCCGATTCCATTAAAATATGGTAATGAAGGAAATCAAGGAATGGGAATAGGCTATGACCGAATCATGTATAGAAATTTGGAAAAATAGAAACGTGCTGTGAAAAATATATATATAAAAGTCATAGTCAAATAACTTCCTAATTTAATTTATTCATTATTCCTTCTCTGGCCTAAGATTCACCACTTATTCCCTTAATTCCAATACAGCAATAGTGGTTTAGTCATATCCAATAAATTTGGTAACGAAATTCTCCATTCCAATTTTTATTCCACAGCATGTTTCTATTTTTCCAAATCTCTATACATGATTCGGTCATAGCATATTCCCATTCCTTGATTTCCTTCATTACCATGATTAATTTTAATGATATTTGGAAACCAAATTTATAGTGAAATGGTAATTAAAAATTTGGACCGTTACAATTTATGTTACTAATTAGCAAACCAAAGTCACACCATTCATTTAGAAGTCGAAAGGGAGTCAAACTTTCCTTCCATTAACACTAATCCTTAGCTCTTTACTACCCTGCATACACAGTTAGAAGGGATAGGGTTCATGACAAATGATCTTTGACCATGAAGGCCACAAAATCATATATGCATGACAATTCTCAAAGTAAATGTGAAAATCAATTTGGATTCAATACCAACACAAGAAAGGACCGAAAAGGAAATGATCTGTAGAAATTCTTTCTCAAACACTCTTGTTGGTAAAAAATACGTACTCAAAAGAGCTAACCAAAAACATATAAGTAGACTCTGCCGGAAACTCATAACTTGCGTAAAACCTGAGGTAAAAATTCATCAACCATTTAGCCATATAGAGCTTGTGCCAAGTGAAAGACAATAATCCATAATTCCTTTTAAACAACATATATAAAGAGATTGCAAACAATGTGGAACTTACCAAGAAACTGTAGCGGTCGGCTTCACCATGATCCGTCTGGCCCCCTATCCACTGCTGGGTTCACCAGCGTCGAATACATGATACCAAGGACTAAGCCCGAGATCGGGGCACAGTTGAGAGAGGGGTGGCATCCAGCCCGTCCTC
>JAXBDA010010256.1:0-10880 GCA_036023075.1 Gaultheria prostrata
TTTTAATTGGCCAGGAGCAAAAGTGGGTTCACGTACCTACGCGCCTTCTCTCTTCCCACAAACAGCGTTCTTTCTCCTCTCTCTGCACAAACGAGTTTCTCGCCTCCTCTCTTCCCAACTCCCGTTCAACGACGATGTTGTGCCTCTGGTTTTGATCACGTCGACGACGACGTTCGGTACATGACCGACGAGTTCGAAAAGTTGTGAGAAGTTTTTAAAGTTGACGATTGCATATACAACTACTCAGGTGTCTGGTAAATTCCATTGTTTTCGGCCATATAGGGCCCAATCTCCATTCGGTGTTCAATATCTACTTAATCTAGGTTGAATTTGTGTTTCTACCTTATTATATGAATCCCCAAGATGAAAAAGCCCTAGGTTCAATTTATACTACTATGCATCTGATTGATTACCAAACTCACAAAACATGGGCTCTGTTGATCCCGTGAGAAATAATCTCATGACTTGTAGTTTGGACAATCAAGGAGGACGTTGGAGGCTAGAGGGTAACCAACCACTTTACCACTGGAGAGTAATCAAGCATGGGCATGTGGTATTTTATTACTTGTATGGTCACTTTTTTTTCTTTTAGTGTGGGGGAATAGATTGTTTTAGTAAAGCTGATATTAATAGTTTGAAACTCATTCGTGATCTGTACATAATGATTTTTGAGGGATTGATGTTCGATTATTTTTGGCTTTTGCCATTTCAAAATAGTTGTACATGTGAAGTGGTAAAAATTCGATTTTGATTTGGTTGATTTCATTTTTATATGTAGGATTGCTACTAGAATGTGAAGGCTCTACCAGTGGATTCGTTTAGTGGTCTGGGATTCAATGTCTTTCTACAACAATTCGAATTCCTCCTCCTCTTCCTCCTCGTCGTCCTCGTCCTCCTCCTCTGACGATGATGAGATCAAAGCAAGATACAGAGATGCTGCTGTTGCTGTAAATATATACGAGAGCCAGCGCAAAAAGAAAAGGCCTCATTGGGGTGGTTCTAACAAATCGCGACAATACGTTCGTCGTGATAGGATTGGGGCTGACAATATTTTAAAAAGGGATTACTTTATTGAGGGGTGCACATACTCTGATGAAAAATTTCGTCGACGATTCCGGATGCAAAAATCACTCTTTATGCACATACATGATGCTGTACTAGAACATGATCCGGTGAACTTCCAGCAACGCCGAGATGCTGCTAAAAAGTTGGGGTTGTCTTCTCTACAAAAGGTCACTGCCGCAATTAGGATATTGGCATATGGGATGGCATCCGATCAATGTGATGAGTACCTCAAAGTTGCAGAGACCACTGCAATCCAAAGCATGAAAGCTTTCTGAACTGCAGTAATTGAGATTTTTGGAGGTGAATATTTGAGAACTCCAACGGAGGACGACATTCAACGCATCCTTGCAGAAAATGCCGCGAGAGGCTTTCCGGGAATGCTGGGAAGTTTGGATTGCATGCACTGGAAGTGGAAAAACTGCCCAACTGGGTGGCACGGCTGTCACGTGAATGGAAAAATTGGAGCCCCCACACTCATCTTGGAAGCTGTTTCGACGCACAACCTTTGGATATGGCATTGTTTCTTTGGGATGGCAGGTACAAATAATGACCTCAACGTTTTAGATAATTCTCATCTCTTTGACCGTATTGTGTCAGGTGAAGCTCTTGCATGCAATTTTGTTGTGAATGGGCATGCATATAAAATGGGTTACTACCTATCTGATGGCATATATCCAAAGTGGGCAACCCTAATTCAGACAATTAGCCAGCCAGGCAATGCAAAACATAAGCATTTTACCGAAGCACAAGAGGCGGCAAGAAAGGATGTAAAGCGGGCATTTGGTGTCTTGCAAGCACGATTTGCAATTGTGAAGGGGTCGGTGCGCCTTTGGGATCGAGAAGAATGTGGTCGTATTATGAAGACTTGCATTATACTCCATAATATGATAGTGGAGGATGAGGATGATCCTGAAGAGTGGGAACCCCCTGAAGGTGAAACACTTGAATCTGTCGTTCTTAATCGAGATGTTAACCTTTGTCGACAAAATCGTATCAGCCGAATTAAAGAGATGACAAGCGAGGTTACACATAGTCAACTGAAATTGGACCTCATTGAGCATTTGTGGAACCGCCGCGGAGATGAACTTCTATGATTTTTAGATGTAGTTTTGTTTCAGTATCTAGTTTTGATTAAGAATCTTGTTTGTAATTGTACTAGTTTCTTGTTTTCTTCCTAGCTGTGTCTAGATTATGAATTTACTGCAGCTTGATGATGGGAAGATCTAATGAAATTAGACAATAAAAATTTAGTTATGTTCAGGGTCGTATTGCAATTCTGGGAGGCGATGGCCCATATGGTTGTGTGCCCTGACGTCTTGCTATTTTATGTTCCCATTAGTTTGTGCTTTGTCCAAGAAAAATTGCAACCGTCGTCGTTCTATGGCAGGTTAATGTTAAGCAACTGAATTTATTGCACCGTTTTCCTCATCTGATGAGGATTCAAATTCTGCACTATCATGTAATTCTGAAGAAGTTTCATGGGAAAATTCAAATCACAGGTTCTGTGATCTGTGATATGAACCTAATCTATGTTCCTTTTTTTCCTTGTATTTTCTCAGCTACCAAACATCTTTGGTAAAATGCCACAAGGGTTTTTCTTTTTCTTGTGTAAATGTGCTATGTGAAATTCTATAGACAGCCCAAGCCTTTAGCTTCTGATCCTTTCATGATTCTCAGCCTTTTGCAAGAGGTAATAAACATATGCCATGGGACATCTCCAACCAGCATCCAATCACCATCTTTGATTAGAAAATGACTCCATAAACAAAAAATGCTTAAACTGGAAGAATGATTAGTGCCTCCAGATATCCGTTGATCAGCAACTATTTTTTGAACATCCAATGGGTTTAAATCCACTTGTAAATCAATACGCTTCAGTTGAGATGGTCTAAAGATACAAAACTCCTTTTTCGCCGGGCAAAAAAAAAAAACTAACTAGACATTGAGATCTAAAAATGTGCATAATCTTCCATCCATGCTCAACAAAACAGGGAAATCCGAATGCCTAAACCTTTATTTGATCACCTGGGGATCAAATGATGCTTGAATTATCACCCTAGTGCAAGGAGAATCAAATACTATGGTTAAATGATTCTAAACAAAGTATCAGACACCACAAGAGATCTCAAGAAGCATTAATCATAGGATTAGATAAAATCTGCCCGACAAAAGTGAGCTTGTCCAAAGAGCTTGACAAAAAATATCCGAAAGTATCAAACAAAAAAAGATAAATAACTTAACGCAACATTAATGCAAAATATCATGTTCAAATCAAGCCCCAATTAAAAGCTAAAATCAAAATTATTCCCAAAGGTCTCTTGGTCATGCATGAATCCATTTGCCTTGTAGCGATCAACAATCAATGATTGTTGGAGCTTCCAGTAAGCTTTCTGATCGGGGCTGAGTCCAACCAGAGATTGACTCATCACTTTTCTTTCTTCATGCATTGTTTTTTGTTCCATTCTTCTCTTCTTAGCCTCCCACTTCTCCTTCTCAGAACTCTTCTTGACATCCAACTTCTCCTTCTCAATCTTTGCAACTTCTTGAAGTCTTTCATTGATGTTTTTCAATAACAAAGTCGATTCATCATCTTTACCTTCATTCTTTCTTTTTGCCTTGGTCTTTTTTCTTCCAACGGAACGGTCATCCAATGAAATGACCTCATCAAGAAGGGTCGAACATGGTGTTGATGGAGTAAATGATGGTGGACTATCTTGATCATCCAAACCAATGGCTTGACTTTGTGGGTTTGAAGGTTTTTTGGATACCTTGGATGTGTTTCGAATAAGAACATGGTCATTCCACTTAGGACTATCCTTTAAAATCTTCCAGCAATGCTCAAACTTAAACTTATAAAATTGCATCGGTTTTGCTTGTAATGGCCCTTCAATTTCACCAAATTGTTGTTTAGCCTCGTCAATCTACAAACCAACAATGAATTATGGAACAAATTTGCAATGAAAATGAATACTACTTTGTAAAAAAAGACATGGAACAACTGTCTTTTAGCAGCAAAAAGAGTCTATTTATTACACATACAAATCAGGCTATCAAGGAATGGAGGAGAGAACCCCATTTTATGCTTGTATATATATATATATAGTGTTTCAGCAACTGAACTTGTTACTTTGGGGCTAAGATCCAACCAAACAATACATTCACTAATTAGTCTATATCTTGGATCAATTTATGCTTTGAAGATTATGTTTGATTAAGTTCCACAATTAAAATGCCTATAAAGCCTTCATTATATTTGTATGCTATATAGTAGATGAGTATGCAGTAGAAAGATAGAAACTGGAACTCTTTGAGAATAGATCATAAAAAATAAAAAAAATTGGTGTTTAAACCAATCCAAGGCATAAAATCCTCCATTGGAGCATTTTATCAAACAGTTCTAATGCGTCAAAGTTAAGAAATAAAACCTTCAACGGTAAACAGAGATGTGCAAATCTACAGCAAAATCAATCAATTTTTACTTACTATCATTTGATCATTCCATCCGCTGGGATTTAATCGTCCAATCTTGTTGTAATGCCCACAAAATTTCGAGACGTCATGTGAAATAGATTGCCACCTATTTTGCAACCCTTGAGAGTCTCTCTCTGTGATTCTGCCCAAAAATTCATGAAAACTTTGTAGAATCCGCATCCATAACTTCGTAGACTTTTGATCCCTTCCAACCACAGCATCTCTTGAGATGTGCAACCAAGCTTTCACTAGTGCTTCATCTTCGGCTGGTATGTAATTTAATTTCCTTGCTTTCTTTGTTTTCCTTTGATTCTCTTCTTCCATTCGACTTTGGACCGGAGATTGTGATTCCATAATTTGTGAGGACTCTGGAGATTGAATTCCATTTAAAGTGTATGATGAGAGTAGAGAGAATTGGAGGGAAGGAAATGGTAAAATGTTAAATGTAAAGCATAAAAATGGGAGGGAAGGTAAGGCGGGAAAGGAACAGCGGGAAAAGGGAGTCCAGCAAAATTGTTGGAACGTAAAAAATGGGTACATCTGGCAGTGGTCCCTTTTTTTGATTATTGACAAAAATGAACCATTGTGGGGTTTCACATTGTTAACTTTAACAACTCATTAAATGAATACTCAAAAGCTGATGTGGCAACTTTTGATTATCCAGTTTTGATTATACCACTGGTGATGCTCTAAGTTATACACTTTTTCTCTATGTAGTCCTTAAATTATAAAACATACATATTTCGTCCATAAACTATTCTTTCCTTTTATCCCCTAAACTATACACTTTTTCTCTGTGTAGTCTGTAAACTATGTAAAACACACATATTTCATTCATAAACTATTCAATTTCTTTTCTTGTGGTCTAATTGATAACCTCCCATTTGTTTTTGGACGAAAATTATACCATGTGACTGCCACGTGTGATCATAACTCTAATGGAAGGGTTAGAAATGTCATCCCACCTCCCATAACAAATTAGCGCCAACCCGATTTGTTTCTCCCCAAAATCTAGAACATATATCCAGTATATAACAAAGCGCCCTCCCCCTTCTCTCTCTCTCTCTGCCTTATTCCCACACCCTAGGTAAGAAAGAAACCCTCCCCTCCCCGCCCCCCCTCTCTCTCTCTCTCTGTGTGCCTTTTTCCCACACCCTAGGTAAGAAAGAAACCGTTTGAATAGTGAGAGATTGATCGGTGAAATCTCCCTCCAAACCCAGCTGCCATTTCACCGATCAATCTCTCACTATTCAAACGGTTTCTTTCTTACCTAGGGTGTGGGAAAAAAGCGCACACACACACACACACACAGAGGGGTTTGATCGAAGGATGAGATGGATTTCACCCATGAAGTTTGATCGGATTTAGGGAGATGGTTTTCACATTACTAGAGAGAGAGAGAGAGAGAGAGGTTTGATCAGAGGATTTGATAGATTTCACCCATGAAGTTTGATCAGATTTTTTTTTATTGTCATTCGATATACATTAATGGGGGTTAGCGGGGGAGTTAGTGAGTTAATCCAAAGGGGGTCTAAAACCTATCCATAGCCCTAAACCCCAAACGTCTCTGCCGAGACTCGAACCCTGGTCTGTCTTGTGGGAGAACCAGGAAATAACCGCTAGACTACAAGCCATTGGTTGAAGTTTGATCAGATTTAGGGAGATGAATTTCACAGCACGAGAGAGAGAGAGAGAGAGAGAGCGCGCGAGCGAGCATACTGTAGGAAATGCTACTCATCTACCCAAGTGAAATACTCCATTTCACCAGTTTATTTTTTCAACCCACTAAAATACAACTCCAAATGAAATGGGCTACTGGAATTTGCGTTTAAAAATTAAAAAAAGTTAATTGTGATAAAAAAAAAAAAAAGGTCATTTGCCAAAAATCTAAAACATTGGATATTTTTAAAGGGTTATAAGGAACTTTTGCAATCGAAAATAAAAACAAAAAACATTTGAAATTTTCAAATGGAATGATAAGGAACTTTTACAATCGAACATAAAGACAAAAAAAAATAGTGAAATATCAATAACTTTTAAAAGTTCTAATTTCGTAAATAAAATAAAATAAATCAACTCATGTCCCCAGGCGGACCACCACCCCACCGACGGCCGACCACTTCCAGCTACCCAAAAAATTAGTGAAATGTCACTAATTTTTAAAATTTCTAATTTCGTATAAAAAAAATTGAAAAAATGCTCCTATCTCCCGCCGACCACCACCTCACCTCCGGCTGATCACTTCCGGCGGCCCAAAAAATTAGTGAGATTTTACTAATTTTTAAAAGTTCTAATTTCGTACAGGATTTTCAAAAAATCGACTCCTACCTCTAGCGAACCACCACCCCATCTCGGACCGACCACTTTCGGCGACACAAAATATTAGTGACACTTCACTAATCTTAAAAAGAAGAAAAAAAAAAAAACCTCACCCAGCGAAACCTGTGGATCCAAATTAGGGGGTGTTCCGCTAACTCAAAAAACCCAAAAGCCAGCTTACTTCTAAAATCGAGGCAATCACTCTCTCACAATACATTACATAAAAAGTCGTGAAAAGCCAAATAACCAAAAAACTCTCTTAGCGGAACATCCATTTAGTCAACAAACCCATAAAGCAAATTCAGATGAGTTTGTTGATTTCTTGTAATCATTTACTTTAGGTGTAAAAAAAACTTAAGTGTTTCACAGTTGATGCATCGAACACGTAAAATGTGAAACTTCTACAGAGGACTTTACAAAATAGCCCTCCCAATTCCATAAAAAAGCATTAATCAATCTCAACTCAAATCCCCACATTTCTAAACACGTCCAATTGAATTCGAAAACATACTGACTTGTTGATCATGATGAGATTATAAAAATATAGAAACAGAGTATAACTATATAGATATACAGTTTGGAAAAGGGGAGAATGACCACACACACACACAGAAGATGGGTGAAGGAGACGAAGGAGAGTACTTGGAGGATGGAATGTCGGGGTGAGATCGACGCTTGCCGGAAAATGTTTTCCAGATTTAAACTCAGGAAATCAATTTCCATCTCAAATGATTCATTTTCCGTTCTTTTTCCATTGTTCCATTCTTTTTCCATTGACTCCGGAAAAATTAGTGAAACTTCACTAATATTAAAAAATCGACGTCCAATCCGTTTAAATCGGAGGTCGATGTTAGATCCATTCGAAAACGAAGGCGGCAGGTGACGATGATAACGTTACCGTACAGAAAAGAGGAGAAAGACAAGGAGGAGGTCGAGGTGTCGCTAACGTATCTATGTTTTGCGACTCCGGCGATGGTCCAGCTCAGCTCCGGCGACGCTCCATTCATCTCAGCGGCGGAGGAGGTGGTAGCAGGGGTGGTGGTGGTGGAGGGTATGGAAGTGGTGGTTATGGAGGCAGTGGGTGGTTTCTCCCCGTTGAACTTCTTTTTTTGTTTGTCCTTCCCATGAATGTTAAAGTTTTCAATAATGATAGAGTCACACACTTTCAACCACATACAACCACACAGCCTTTCACATGTGGTGGGGCCCACTGTGGGTCCCACATGGAGTGGGCCCCACCACATGTGAGAGGGTGTGTGGTTGTGTGTGGTTGAAAGTATGTGGCTCTATCATTATTGTAAAGTTTTGGCACGTGAACGTGTCCTCTCCTTAAAAAGGGTAAAAAAATGTTGCATTTCTGACTAATTTTTCTTAAAAAATAATTTCAACAGCATTTTTTTCAACGAGAGTTGAAAAAGTTATTGACAATGGGGGTTGAAAATGAAGGTCCTTAGTTGAATTGGGGTTGAAAAAATAAAAAAAGATGAGGTGGAGAAAAATTTAGTTAAATTTAAAACTGTTTAGTTCTAAAATAGAACTAATCACCGAATGGACAACTCTATAATTTGATTCAAAAGTACTTTTTGGTGCCAAAATATGACAATGGCTTTATCCATTTTACATTTAGCATTGGATTTGTTCTAAGACATTATATTTGGAGTAATAGATAAACACTTGGGTTAAGCATTGGTAGAATTATCTATCTTTAACTATCGTAATCTAATTATAACTTTACAGCAGGATATCCTGGGTCCTTTATCAAGTTTGAGACCCCAGAAAATTTAACCCGAAAATGTAGAAAATATTACAAGGATCAAGAATTAACTTTTCCCAATGTAACAATGTTAACACATCTATATAGATTGAAAGAGTAGAAAATAGAGGAGTTTTACTACGTAAATGCAAATAATGTGACTTGAACTCCGATATCTTGGGTGGTGAAAATGTGTCTCATCCACGAATCTAACCACATTTCTAGCTCTATTTTGATTCTTGACGCTTCTAACAATGCCACAACTATCATTTAGGGGCGGATGCATGATTTATCATCTGAGGATCAAGATCAAGAATCTACAGTATTTACTCATTTTGTTCCATTTTGATGGTCCCTTATGCATGTGGGACCTACCTCTCTTGTGAGTGTGGGTGTGTATTTTTTTGGGCAAGGTGCTAGCAAAGTTGCTAAAAAAAATGAGAGGAAAGACAAGAAGCAAAGCATTTCTAATGACAAGCCCAGTTAAATTTCAGTCGTTTAGTTTTACGGGTGAGAATATAATATTTTTTGTAAGATTCTTCCAACAATTCTAAACCATTAAATAGACTATTGAGCTGCCATGATCATATGAATGGCTCTATGTAGCCATTGGCTATTGTTTCACATCAATCATTTCCATGCCTACCTTTTTGTTGGACCTTTTTCATGTCAAATTTTTCAACTTTTCCTTCAATCACTGGAAAATTATGTGCTTTTGTAGTAAGCACAAATCGGGGATCTCTTCATTCTATGAATAGTAGGCACATATCAAGGTTTCTCTTGTCAAAATGTTCTATTCCATTTTCATATTTCATTATTTCTTGCCAACTCCTCAATCAAAAGAGAGAAGTATTAATATTTTTCTTGTTGGAAATATGTGAATGAAACATAGGCACTCAAAGGGTCTTTCGAGGTAACCGAAGAATCTCTTACGGGTTCATTGCACTTGGACGTTACAGTTCAAGAGCCAGCGGTTACGACTAGTTAATACCTCTCATGAGTGGAGGTTTATGGACACCTAAGGAGTTGCAACATTCATTTGTAGCCAGCAGCTCAAGAGTTTTCTTTAGCCTATATCTTTGCAATCCCGTTGTTGTACTTGACACCAGAAATTCATGTTCACTCAAGGCTACATTGATATTCTGTTCTTGTGAGAAAGAGAGAGACAGCTGCACGTTTGTTCGCCAAGGCAGCCGACAAAGGTGTTCCAGCGGCTTTTAGTTTGCCATTTTATCCTGGGAGATAAACTCTGACGAATCCTACAACATCTACAGTAGGCGGCGAATCTATTTTAAGGAGACTGTGTCTAACATAGTACTCAACACGTTTTCGTCAATACTGTTTGTATCGATTCTGTCATTTACGTTTCAATTATGCTTCTGTAATTTGATATTCAATTTATGTATCAATGGAATAGATACTTTGGGTTTCTGTATTTTTACCATAGTTACTTATAAAGATGTGGATATAATACAACGGTAGATAACGTGGGTGCATATAATACACATCCAATAAGGGGTGTGTATTGTAGCCATTCCCAACAGCCTTTAGGTGCTTTATATGACTTAAATAATGAAATTTTGATCAGTGTTTAGAAATAAAAACTACCCACTGCAACTCTGAAGGGCTTACTTAAAAAAAAAAAAAAAAAAATTGTAATCACATTTAAACTAGGGGTGAGAAAAAAAGCCCGAAAACCCGCCCCGCCCTGACCTGAACCGACCGGTTTCGGACGGGTTCAAAATATACTCGGGTCGGGTCGATCGGGTTTAAAAATATAAAAGAATCGGTTTTCGGGTCGGGTGTCGGGTTTGAGAATTTGACTCTCAGGTAACCCGACCCGACTATATATATACACACACACACTCCTCAGTCGGTTTATTTCATTACCCACAGTCCCACACCATTCTCAGATCCATCCCACCTCTTCTCTCTCTCTCTCTCTCCAAATTCCAACACGGCAACCGTCCACCGTCCCCAGCCGTCCACCGTCGTCTATCCCTCTCAAATTGCACACCCCTCTCTCTTAGAAGTCAAATCTCTCCAGTATCTCCACTGGATCGACGACGATGGCGACAACAATGGCCTCAATGACTCAACCGGTGATGGCGACGGCCTCAGCGACTCAACCGACGACGGCGATTGGTGACTCTTGGGTTTGATCTGTGTGTGGTTACTTTTGGGTTTGATCTGTGTGTGTTAACCACACACAGAAATTGTGATCTCTATGTGTATTTTGGACTTTTGGTGATGAATCTAGAAGCATCTCACC